>CABHPP010120832.1:18304-33296 GCA_902168425.1 Peromyscus attwateri | reverse complement strand
GAGCCAGGCAGATCTCTGTGAGTTCAAGGCCAACCTGGGCTACAGCGTGAGTTTCAGGAAAGGCGCAAAGCTACACAGAGAAACCCTGTCTCGAAAAAAAAAAAAAAAAAACAACAAACCAAAAACCAAAAAAAAACCCAAAACAAAACGAAAACAAACAAACAAACAAACAAAAAAGCAGACCCAGAAATGACTGGTACAGTGAAATTAACAGGCAAGTATTTAAAATTATCATAAATGTGCTCAAGAAGTTAAAAAGTATGTTACCAAAACAACTTTGAGAACTGATAAATTTAGTAAAGTAGTAATATATAAAATTAACATTACTATGGTTAGCTCTTTTCCCCCCTCTTCCTCCTGTTCCCTTCCCTCCCCTCCTCTTCTCTTCCTCCTCACCTCCCTCTCTCCCTCCCCCTTCCTTCCTTTTGGCTTGGTGCTGAGAATTTAACCCAGGGAATTCTACATGCTAAGTTTGAGTTCTATGGCAAAGCTGCACCCTCAGCTCCAGCCAGCAGCATTTTTATCTACTTACATGCAACTATATAAAATGAAATCATAGAAACCCACACAAGTGGAGAGTCTAATAAAATGCTGGTCACTAGAACTAACAGGTGGAAGTGGGGGCTGGGGAGATGTTCAAAGGATATGAAATTTCAGTTCAATAGGACCAAGATTAAGAGATCTATTCTATAGCATGGTGACGGCTAGTGTTGGAATGTAAAATGTCCACCATCGGCCCCTGTGTTTGAACAGTTGATCCGAAGGTGCTTCAGAACCTCTAGGAGGTGGGGCCTACTTGGATGAAGAAGGCCAATGGGGGATGGGCTTTGAATGCTACTGTGCACTGTTTCTGGCTCAGTGTCTCTGCTTCTTGACTGCTGATATGATGAAAATGTCAGCCTCTGCCCCCACCACTTGGATAGAAGCTGGTCTGACAACCACGTGTTCCCTGCCATGAGACCGCTCAGTGAGTAAAGCAGACTTGAGGACCGCAGTTTGTATCCCCAGAACTCACATAAAGCCAGATGTACACATCTGCAACGGCAGTGCTCCCATTGTGAGACGGGAGGCAGAAACAAGGGAATCCTGGGAGGCTTGAAGGCCAGCTAGTCTGGAGTACACACACCCGAACAACTGCAAAACAGAGGTCCTGGGGCTGGAGGGATGACTTGGCAGTTAAGAGCACAAGCTGATCTTGCAGAGGACTTGGGTTTCATTCCCAGCACCCACATGGCAGCACGTAACTGTCTATAACTCCAGTTCCAGAAGATCTGACACCCTCTTTGGGCACTGTATGCACTTGGTCCACAGACATACGTGCAAGCAAAGCACTCACACATATCAAATAAAATTAAAATCTCAAAAAAGTGACCCTGTCTTAAACAAGGTAGAATGTGGGCACTCAAAGGCCTGTATTCACACACATACTCATACATACAGCACACACACACACACACACACACACACACACACACACACACACACAAAGATAAATAAATTAAAAGTGAAGAAATATATATACATATGTATATTTTTGTCCTCTTTTAGTAATTGATAAAATAACCAAACCAATGTAAGAGTTCTTACTATGAGCATCATTGAATAACTGAAACACACTTCGTATTATGGACACTTTACTCGACAACAAAATCCCATAGAAGAAAAACAACCTCTCCACTCCATTGTGTATAGATACTACATTTTCTTCACTTATTCATCTGTTTTCTGTTGTTGAGTTTTGTGTGTATCTGTGTGTGTGTGTATGTATATATATATATGTGTGTGTGTGTGTGTGTGTGTGTATGTACACATATCCACACCCACATATATGTGTCTGTGTATACATAATACACACACACACACACACACACACACACACACACACACACACCCATTGGTTTGGTTTTGAAATAGGGTCTCAGTGTAGCCCAAGTTGGCCTCAACCTTTCAGTTCTCCTGCCCTAGTGCGAAGACTGCAGACATATGTCACCACACCAGGATTTCTCCATCTGCAGATGGGCACTTAGGCTGACTCTTGGCTGTTCTGAACAGTATGCAGTGTGCATGGGTGTGCTGACTTTGATTTTTTTCCAGGTGTATAAGTAGGTGTGGTACACTTGGATGTTATGGCAGCTCCAGTTCCAGTGTTCAAGGGACCTTCATATCAAGTTTTACAGTAGCTGAACTAATTTATATTCCTGAAAATAGTACAGAAGGGTCTCTCATGCTTGTCCCAACTCCATCCTCATTGGCTAGCATTTGCAGTTTCCTTGGTGACCTTGATGACAACCCTTCTGACTACGGTGAGATGGACTCTTAGGGCAGTTTTGATTGGCATTTCCCTGATGGCTAAATCTGTTGAACATTTTATGCATTTATTGGACATTTATCCTTCTACTATCCAGTTTATTTGCCCATTTATTACTTAGATTATTTGTTGTTTGAGTGTTTAATTTTTTGAGTTCTTAATGAGTCTGCATATGAATCTCTAATCAGATGAGTGGTTGGCAAAGATTTTCTCCAGCTCTTTAGAATGCCTTTTCACTCTGTTAACAGTGCTTTTTGCTATGCAGAAGCTTTCTAATCAGATGGATAAATTCATATTTATGCAAATGGATTAAGTTTCCAGCTATTTTTTCTTTGTTATCTTTTTTAGATCAAGTGTTACTATGTAGCCCAGGCTGGCCTCAAACTCAGACTCTTTTGGCTTTAGACTTATGAGCATTGGGATTACAGGCATGCACTACCACACCCAGCTATATGCTTTTTAGTTTTAATGCAGATAAATGTACTATCTATTAAACATCTACTTCATGGATCAGGAGAGATAGCCCAGGTAGGAACATTTGTTGCTCTTGCAGAGGATCCAGGTTTGACTCCAAGCACCCACACAACAGCTCACAACCAATCTGTAATTCTAGTCCCAGGAGACCAAATACCGTCTTCTGGCCTCCACTGGCACCAGAGCATTCACATGGTGTATGTAGGCAAAACCTGCATATACATAAAAAGTGAATAAATCTAAAAAAATTATATATATATAAATATAATATAATAAATGAAATTTCATAGTGTGTGATTTTAAAAGAATCCTTATATCTCAACTTACCTATGCTTATTCCAAACTTGGCTGCTAAGAAGTACTCTTGTTAATCTATACAGATATTTGATTAGGGTGCAAAGAAGATAAATAATTAATTTCTTGAAAACTGATTTCCCTTAAAAGTTAAAAAAAATTAAAAGGTAAAAATGTAAAGAAAAACAGAATTTTTGAAAACTGGAAGTATTAGGGTCATGATTTGTTTAATGAGGTCAAACGAACATTCAGCAACAAAAGAAATCCTTGTCTGGGGAGACAGCTCAGTGGGTAAGAATGGTGCTTGCTGTGCAAATGTGAGGACTTGAGTTCAAATTCTCCCGTGAAAAGCTGTGTGTGGCTGCACCCACTCCTACAAGCCGGCATTGTAGGGGAATGGACAGGAGGATCATGGGGGCTTTCATGCTACCAGCAGAATTCCAGGCTCTGTGAAAGACACTGTCTTAAAGGAATAAGAAGTCAGGGAGTAACTGACCAGGACACCTAGCAACCTCTTCTAGCTTAGAGTGCACACACATGCATGTACACATCCACACATTTGCATATATACCACACACTCACATACCCACATTAAAAAAAAAAAAAAAGACATCAGGTATGTGTTTAAATCATCCTTAAAGAAATACACTAAATGTTTGGCAAGGTGCAGAAACAATAACATGTTCTGCTTTTTCCTATGTATTTCCGTACTGTTTGATTACTCTGACTCTTTGATATATTAATTAAATAATGAACAACAACCAGATTTAAATATAAAAAGTCTCTATTTTCATTGGTAATCAAACGTACAGAAAAGTGGTTAGTAATTCAAGGGAAACAAAAAGGTACATGTGTAAAAATGTCCAACCAGCACCATCCATACATTATCAATACATTCACCTACAAGCATGTGTGTGTATATAAATATATTACATATATACTTATAAGTTAAACAATCAAATAATGGCTCATTAAATGACAATATTGCTACAAGAAAGAACATTCTTTTAAATCACATTTATACAGATTCTGTGGTTATTTGTATAATACCTAGAATATAAAGTTGATTTTTTTTTTTTTTTGGTTTTTCGAGACAGGGTTTCTCTGTGTAGCTTTGCGCCTTTCCTGGAGCTCACTTGGTAGCCCAGGCTGGCCTTGAACTCACAGAGATCCGCCTGCCTCTGCCTCCCAAGTGCTGGGATTAAAGGCGTGCGCCACCAACGCCCGGCTAAAGTTGATTTTTAAAATATGCAATTGTATGTACATCGCAGTAAAAATGTTCACATAGTCACAGAGAAAAGTGGTAGGATTATTGTTAATTTAACTCTTTTTATAACATAATTTCAAGTTTTTGGGTTTTTGTTTTTGTTTTTGTTTTTTTTTTTTTTTTTTTTTGGATTTCTCTTACAAAATTTTCAAGTTTCCTTCATTTTTTCCCAATTACATTCATTTCTTTGTGTATCACAAGACAACTTGGGAGAGTGGGGACTGGGGATGGAATTCAGGTCATCAGGCCTGGCAGAGAGAGCCTTTAAGGCCAGCTGAGCCATCACATCAGTCCCAACTTTTCCCACTTTAGTCAGAATGAGCTGGAGAAGAAAATCAAAATGCACAGTGCCTGTTTGTGAATCCAGGGAGGCCACTAACTGCTCAGCATGAACTCTAGACTAGACTACTAAGAAAGCCACTTACGTGTATCTTGCCCTGTAGAAGAAGGATGCGCCACCTGCCCCCGGGAGGTGCTGCCAAAAGGCTGTGCCAGCTTCTCCAAGGATGGGACTCTGTTCCTGGGTGGCCCCTTCTCCTTGGGGCTGTTAAAGAAGTCCCCAATATCCTTTCTCTGTTTGCATTCCTGGAGAAAACTCTCAAAGGATTTATCTTTGAGGCCAAGGGAGGCACACAAGGGTCTTTGCTTTGGAACTTGAGTGGCATCCTGTAAACTCACTTTCTCCAGGAGGGTAGGGACGTCTTCAATCTTGCTGCGGGGTGGTGAGGATGTGACTGCAGAGAACATCTTGGATGGACGACTGGGCAGACTCCGGGTGCGGAGGATAGGGTCAGGAAGGCTGAGGTCTGAGGCCTGGCCAGTCTTAGAAGTTGGAGAAGCCAGAGAGAAGAAGGCTGAAGCCTTCTTGGCCATGTGTCTCCCTGGAGACTGCTGGTCCCCATCTTTATTGGAACTGGGTTTCCGAAAACTAAAGGAGTGAGTGAAGGCATGTGGCTGGCCCCGAGGCAACGTTTTTGGCTCCGGTTTAGGGCAGGTCTTCTTTCCACCTTCTGAATTGGGGAGCAGAGACTTTAGGATGGCATTTGCTATGAGTCTCAGGGGAGACTTGGGTGGAGGCACTTCTCGTTCCCGGGGCACCTTGACAGTTGGGGGACGCATCTCCTCTGGGGTGCCTGTCTGTTTCTCTTTCACTGCCTGAGGGAGGGTAGAGGATTTCAGGGTCCGGCCTCTGCCATTCTCAGTTCTTTCCTGGGAGAGTTGCTCCCCAGCCTTGTGCTCAGGGGTAGAATCATTCCAGTCTAGCAACATGGTTTTCTGCTCATGTGTGAGAACTAATTTCTTCTTCAAACCCAACTTCCTTTCTTCAGACAGCTCTGGGCCACCTGTCTGTCCCCTCCTGGGTCTCTCCTTCAGTTCTCTTGGGTTCCCTGCAGCTCCAAGAGCTAGGTTTTGATGGGACAAAAGCCGGTCCTCCCCTGCAACGGGGTGGGAATCTTTGTACATGCTTTTGGTGCTCCCAAGAGGAGCCCGTGCTTCCCTGCAGTCCTCTGAAGCCATTTCCACAGGGCTGCTGAGGTCTTCTCCACTGGGGCTCCCCAGGCCTGTGCTCTCCAGCATGGGGCCATGAGGCAGATAGAGAGGCATTTCCTTCAAGATCCCTTGAGCCCTGGCACGTCTCAGGTAGAGTGGAGTAGGGCTAACATCACCTCTGGAGACTGACAGGGAGTGGAGGCTGTAAGCTGGCACCTACAGGGGATGGGCAGAAATACCAGTTATTAAAGCTCCCATGTTTATTTCTATGGGGAAGGTGAGTGTCCATGCACGCATCACTTTCTCCCTTTCTCCTGCTCTTAGATACTCAAAGTCAGAGGAGGTTTCAGAAAGCTCCTTCTTTGTTCCAAGCAGCCGTTAGGAATTTGCTGGCATCTACCTACAGTCCCCAAATATGCTCTAATCAAAGACCATTAAAGGCTCTAGAATAAGTGGAGAAAAAGCCAGATGGGAAAGCCTAGGCATGGCTGCTGCTCTTGACGAGCAGTAAACATAAGTAGAATGGAGTGGGTTCCTCATGGTTTGTTCAAATACTGCCTTTACTAAAGGTATACTTTGCTGACATCCAAGAAGTCAGTTTCTCCAACCATGGTTCGTGGGCTGTCTAGGTAAGGGGTTACAGTTCTTCTTAGCTGAAATATTGGTAGTGAAGCCTTTGGGACTTTCTGAGAACCTTTCTAAATGTCACACTTCACACCATTGTAGAATCAACGTTTCAAGCATATGGGAACTTGGAAGAACATGAATGGACTCTACAAAGAGTGGCAATGTCCTGCCAAGACTCCTGGTGCCTGAGGGGCAGGCCACAGGTCAGAGGGCCTCAAAAGAGTACACACTTTTTTCTGTCTTGAAGACTCCAGAGTCTAGCACAGTCCTAGCAGGCTACAGAGACCACAGGATGCACATGAAAAGAAAGAATCCAGTCATCCATTGCCATGGTGATGCTTTCTATTCTATACAGATACTGCTCTCAAGGTCCTTGGATGCTACTGAGACCACCCTTATTTCTGGGCCTATCACCCCTTGGCTGTTCTTCCCTGTGTGAACTTCCTCAGGGGCATCCGCACTATGCCCATCTCCCACACAATGCTGAAGGGGGTGACTTTGTTCATGACAGTGGCCCAGGAGAGGCAAAATGAGTTTTTATGAAAGACACATGTAAAGAGTATCTAGAGGCCCACAGCAGAACCTGTCTCTGCCCTGGCTTTGCACGTGAAAGGGACTTGTGAGCACTTAGAATCCAGAATTAAGTATGGCAGTAGTGAGGAGTGTGGAAAGTCGGCATTCCCATGGCTTGTGCAGAGCCCTTGAGAGCACTTACCTGAGGAGAGGAGGTGTTCTCTGAAGTGTGCCCAGGTACACTGGCTGAGGAAAAGGAAGATGGCAGAGAAGATGAAGAAGATAAAGATGGAGGAGGAGGAGGAGGCTCCTTTGGAGGCGATGGTGCTCTTCTGTTCATGGGTGTTGAATCTGTGAAGGAAACAACACACTCCATAGTTGCCTTGTTTTTAGCACAAAAAGAGAAGACTGTGGGTGGATCTTCAGTTTTAGGAAGGAAGATGCTGGGGATGGACTCAGAGGTCGGGCCTTAGCGCCCACAGCTTGGGACTTGGCAGCAGGGTTCTGGAGGAGAAGTCATGGGAGTCAGTGTTTCCGACTTCCGTAAGACTGCTCCTGGGAGATGTGAGCCCAACCCACAGAGTGCTTTTTGGAGATGGACGTTTACTGCTAACGTTTCCCTGAAGTCATGGTGGTCAGGAGCTGGGATTGCACCAAATCTCTCTGTCAATAAACCATCTGAGGTTTCTTTCCACAAGATGTCAGACCATTAGTTGTGGGCACGGACAGGATAGATGCTCAGTCCTAATGAAATGGGTTCTCCCTCTCCTGTGTGTGCCGCTGAGGGGCTCTCAGACAAGGTGGTTAGCTTGAGATCTTCTGGGAACCCAAGGGAGGGAGGTTACACCCATATCAATGGTTCGAATCACACAGAATTAATGGGTCCTTGCCAAACTTCTGTGGCTCAGGGAACAGACAGGAAGCAGTGTGTCTGTTCAGAGATGCATGAGAAAGGAGTGAGGCTGGCCTCTGGGGAGGAGCCCAGTTCTGAGCTATGGGCAGCTGAAATGATCTGGTTCCGCAAGAGCAGGATTCTAACAGTGCAGCCTGGGAAGTCATTCAGACCCATGTTTTGCTGACACTTCCTGTCCCTCGTCACTTCTTTAATCTGCAATGTCAAGTATTTTATCTCCAGATGGAAGCATTTCAGATAACTTGTACACAGTCTTTCATGGGCATGCTCTGTGCTTCATCCCCAGGCCACCACAAACCACTGCGGCCCACAGCAGTCTTCCCTAGGCACATCCTGGGACTGTGGATCTCACTACCTGGTTCTCTCATCCAGTACCTCAACTCCCTGCTTCCTGTGGCTCAGGTGGGCCATTCAGATTTCCCTTTGGTGTGTCCAATCTACAGGTTCTACACATCTACATTTCTTAGTTCAACCCAATTCTCAGGCCTCAGTCCCCCCAAAGCTCTAGGTGATAGGCACCTGCTCAGGTACTCAAACTACGCTTTTGTTACCCTGAGCAAATTCGAGGAACTCAATGATACAGAGTCAGGGAGCTCTGGGGACACAAGTCTGGAAGAAAAGCCATGCCTAAGTTCCCTCCACTCAAGAAGAGTTCCACACATCTTTCAGGGGGACACTGGTGGACTTTTAGTATGCTTTTTGCTCTCCTCACACAAAGGCAAACATGTTAGGCAGTACAGGCCATGCCAGGCATAGGCTCTGAAAAGATGACTCTGTGCACATGTGGTCCGTGAGCTTCTACAGGGCACCCCACCCTTGCCTCATGATTTCTGAGGGAAAAGGTAACTGCAGGAACACAGCTGCTGTGAAGGTGGGCAAGGAGGAGATTCTAGAAGAAAGGCTATCAGCTGCCAGGAGCCGAGCAGGGGAGCGCTGGCCTCCATCCCATCACCCGCACCCCATCTCAGCCCACAACATGATGGTTCGAGCCTAAAAAGGCAAAACTTATGAGTCAGTTGCTGTCTTGCTTCCTGCCCCCAGTTGCTAAATTCCTGCCAAATTCCTTCTCCCCCTCTTTTTCGCCCCTCACTCTCTTCTCCCTGCCATCCTCTGAATCAGGCTCCTTAAGTAGCCTCAAAGGTCCCCTCAGCTCCACAGACTGTCCCTTTGTTCCTCTGAGGAGTCACAGGGGACCTTGCGACACGGGACTAGGGATACCTTGTGATACAAGCTAGACAGAAAAGTCTTGGGATCTACAAGGTTGTGACCCAGAAGTTGTCTCCTTCTTCTTCCTCTGATCCCAGGCCTCACCCTTGTGGTGGAGTCTCTGGCCACAAGGTCCTTATGTATTATCTTAAAGACAGAACTTGTGGAAGGCTTGAGAAATGGAGACATGGAGCGCCAGTCTCTCCTTTGTCCTTGGGCCAAGTCATTGCCCAAGCCTGACTCCAGGAAGGGGAAGAAAGGCCAGTGAGGGGCTGAGAGATGGGAAATCTCTCCTGGGAGACGAGTAACGTCTTCTAGCTCCTCTGAAAGATGGTAAACTGGGGACCTCAGGACATTTACAACTGTTCACATTTACAACTGATGTGAGCAAGTTGTTTACCTCCAGAGTCCTCATCCAAAAAGTACACACTACCATTCGGACAAATGCTGGCTTAGTACAAATCACACTCACTTCCCTCCTCTTGCACACAAACGATCACAAAGATACCTTGACACCTGCCATCTGTTTCAGAGGGAATGGGACACCCAGACCAGCCAGGGTTTCTCTAACTCTTGGCCTAGGAATTCATTCTTTGTCTACTTAGATCCTCCTCTCCAGTGCTTGTCCAGGCACTCTCGGATGGCCCAGCCACGCTACTTTGTCCTCGGTAGGGCGCAGGATCGGAGTGCTGCTGGCTCTCGGGTTCTTTTGTATCGAAGGGGTTGATAAACAGACCTGGGGCAGGATTACAGCCTCTGTGCCCATTGGTGAAATTCCTTGTGCTACCCACTCTTGGCTTTGCTGGCAGTGGTGGCCTTTCCCTTCATGGTGGAGGTCACACTAAGCATGTTCAGCCTGGAAAGGATGCCTGTGTTCTATCTCCTATTGACTGACAAACCTTCTTTGGGGGCATAGGGGTTCTTGATTTGGGGGATTGTCGTGAGGATTGGGATTCCTGGTGCCCCTGCCTTCTAGAATTTGGAGGCTAGGAAGGATTCAGTCTTCTCAAAGTCTTGGAGTGCCCTCTAGGGGCAGAAGCTTGCAAGTCTGAACCCATATGCTGTTTCATTGTGCCTAATCCTCCCTCCCTCCCTCCCTCCCTCCCTCCCTCTTTCCCTCCCTCGCTCCTTCCCTCCCTCTTTCCCTCCCTCGCTCCTTCCCTTCCTTCCTTCCTCCCTCTCTCCTACTCATAAACAAGAACTCCTTTGGACCAGACATTGCTAGGCCATAGAAACCACAGGGTCAGACCCTGCTCACACCCAGCGTCACTGTGTACTTAAGACCCACACCCTATATTCATTAACAACTGAACACTGAAGTCTCCGGGTTGGTCCCCAAACCCTACCCCTGAGTAGCAGAATTGTCTTGTTTTCTAGAATCCCTGGCCCTGCTGTTTGCCGGTCTCCTATCTCACCCCATGCTGGGAGCTTGCTGAGGACGGACTGAGCTCCCTGACACTGGTGATACTCAGAAATGTTGGGATAGTCTCAACACCCAGGACAACCGGCCTGAGAGCCGGATCCTAGTGCTTCTGAACCTCTAGGCACAGGGTGAGAAGACTCCTCTGTGCTCTCACATTCGCCCCCCGGGGAGCTCAGATGAGTCAGCTGTCATTTTAGCTTATCCCCAGGTATGCAGATCTGGTCTAGCTCCAAAGGTGGCCCTTGTCCTAGGGAGACACAATGAGAGGTGATGAGTCTGGGGGTTGGTGGGAAATGACTCACTGGCCGGGAATCAGGCTGACTCAGAAAGAGGGAGAGTTAGGGCTTCTGCCCAAGGCCTCCCTGGGGTCAGCCTTGGGCAGAGTGAGGCTGGAGAGGGAACACGGATACAAAGGGAGGCAGGAGGGGGTGATGGGCTCACAGCAGGATGGAGCCCCAGCTTCTCACTCAAGGGTTCTGGGGGGGAATTCTGTTGCTGTGTGACTATGTACATGGTCACTATACCTCTTGTGGGAGCCCTGGAACTCCCCCAGGGGCCAAGACCTGCTCAGAAGAAACAAACTCATGTGTGTGTGTGTGTGTGTGTGTGTGTGTGTGTGTGTGTGTGTGTATTTGCGAGTGTTCACACTCATGTTCTAGTGCAAGCTGATACCTTCATGCCTTGGCCACAATGACATGGACCGAAAAGGGGATCTAGTCCAGTTCCTGGGACAGAACCAAGCGCCTGGCTCTCAGTCTCTCCTCCTCTTCCTCATTTCAAACTTGGAGCTCATGACTGAGAGGGCTCTCTCTGTTCCGGTGAAGGTATAGGCTCTGGGATTTGAGAGTGGAGAGAGAGGCCTGGGGAGGTCCCAGATCCCTTGGCAAATGCTTCTAGTTAGCAGTGGAAATCGAGTCAAGATAATGGTTTTTCTTGCCCTCATATCCCAGGCTATGCCAGAGAAGACACCATGTAAGGAATGAGAGCAGCGCCTCCCCATCCCTGGACCCCCCTTCCCCCCACCGCCCCCCTTCATGACTCACTGGACGGGAATTTTCTTCTCCAGTTCTGGTATTTGCTTGGAGCTGGAGGCTGGAGGCTGTGGGTCCTTTGCAGAGCTGTGGTGGAAAACAGAAAGGGTCAGGGAAGACGAGTCTGTTAGTGAGCAGGAGAAGAATCTGTCTCCTGTGGCGTCCTCACCAAAAGTTAGCAGGCATACACTTAGGACGGACAGACACTTCCTCTTAACACACTGTACTTCTCTGACCCCATCCTACTGTCCCCTCCCCCCCTCCCTCCCTCCCTCCCTCCCTCATTCTTCATCAGATAATTATACAGGAAGCTGGGGAGATGGTTCAGGAGATAACCTGAGTTTGATCCCTGAAACCCAAATAAAAATCTGGGAGCGGGAGAGATGGTCCTCCCCAGGGAAGAGCACATCAATTGGTTGTCCAGTGCTAAATGGTCAGCCCTGAAAACCTACATACAAGTGACATTATATAAACTCAGTAGGTTATATTTATGAATATATGTGTACATACAAATACTTCTATGCACGCTAAAACAATTAATGGAAGAAGAGGCCATGAATTTGAAGGAGGGCGGGGAAGGGTATATAGAAGGGTTTGGAGGGAGGAAAGGGAAGGGAGACATGTAATTAAATTACAATCTCAATAAACAAAACAAGACAAAACAAAACAACTCCAATCTGCCGTGGAGGCGTGCATCTATTGCAGCACAGTGGGATGGATGGTGGCAGACAGAGACTCAGTGGACTGCTCACAGCCCAGCCGGTCTGTAGTATACTGTATGGAAACAACAGGAGAAACCCTGTCTCAGTAGAGTGGCAGGTGAGGACTCCTGAAAGTTGGGTTCCCAATGGAAGCATGTTTGCAGGATCCAGTGTGTTTCTCCTCTGCCTGGCGGGGCCTGGAGCACAGGCCCTGGCCGTTCTGAATCTGAGGACAGGCGTGGGATCCAAATGCTTCCTGTTCCCACGCTGACCTCTAATGCTCAGGCCCCTGTGTTTCCTTCAGAGAGAAAGGAGGGGCGTGCGTGCACATCTGAGGGGCAGAAGATGAAACTAGGAGGGGAAAAAAAAGACACCCATGGGAGGGGTCTGGGTGTGGGAGAAGGGGTGGAGAAGGTTTGAACACAGAGCTCTCTGAATCCAAGACCTGACCGGTGAGTGCTCTCTCATCTCACCCAGACATTCCACCTCTGCCCGTATGAGGTGACTCTCAGCACTGCCATGCCAGCCACTACCTTGGGTTTCCTTTCTCAGGACAAGATCCTTCAGCTCCTTAGGGTCTCTGCTTTAGACTGTGGGATGGTGGAACTGATAGCCCAGAGGCACCACTGGTAGAAATAGGGCACTCAGGCACAATTTTACCACGGCAGGAACAATAGTGAGGTCATAATATAACTGGAGTCCTAGGTCAGAGACCTGACTCCATAGCTGATGGTTGGAGTGAGAAATGTCCCCACAGGCTCGGGTTCTTGAACACCTGCTCCCCAGTTAGTGACACTGGAGGAGATGTGTCATTGAGAGGGGTGGGCTTTGGGAATACGTAACCTCACTCTACTTTTGGTGTACTTTCTGCTTCATGCTTGCCATTGAAGATGCGAGTTCTCAGCGTCTCGCTCCGGCCACTATGCCTGCCGCATGCTGCCATGCCTCCCTGCCGTGCTGGACTCTCATCCCTCCAGAACCGTAAGCCCAAATAAACCCTTCCTTCTCTACGTTGTCCTGGCCATGGTGGTTTACCTCACACAGGTTCCCTCATGTCAAAGCTTGTCCCAGAGAAAATGAGCAGAAATCATGGTGGAAATGCAGGGAAAGTTTTAAACAGCATCCTTAAGGGAGTAGAAAGTGAGAATTTGAGCCCATCTGTGGGGCACTGGCATGAGCTCTGGGCTTATAGGCTAAGAACTGGGTCAGGAGGCAAGAGGTCAAAGTTGAGGTGTGGTCTGGTTAATCAGTGCTCTGTTCTGGCTGTGCACAGTGAGGAAAAGCAGTCCTTTTGACGATCTCGGCTTTGGGGTGGGGATGGGGGGCTTGTGTAATCTCATCACGGGATGACCCACTTGCCAGGCTCTGCTGGTCTGGTTTCTAAGAGGTGACGGTAGGTTTAGGGCAATGACTGAAAACTTTTGGGGCCTGGAACAGGATGTTACAATGGCTAAAAGTAAATCCAGCATTGCTCTGATCTGTGTGCCTTCATGAAGCCATGGGGGGCAGGGTAAGATAAAGCAGGTATCACTTGGCGTGACACAGCCACTCCTGGAGTGATTAACATGCAGTGGTCTGGTCCAAAGTTTGGACAAAGACAGATGCAAACTGAAATAGAAAAGCCAGATGTTTACCTTGCTCTGTATTACCCCATGGACCCAAGTGAGGAGCAGTGTTTTTTTCTTTTACTGTTGAGATTATAATTATACCTTTTTTCCTTTCCCTCCGGGCCCTCCCATATACCTCTCCTTCCTCGCTTTCTAACTCATGGCCTTTTTCTTCATTATTGTTGTTGCATGCATGTATGTATGTGTATGTGCATATACTCCTAACTATAACCGGCTCTGTCTGTGTATTGTTACCCGGATGTGTGTTTTCAGAGCTGACCATTCGGTATTGGACAACCAGTTCATGTGTTCTTCCCGGTGTGTGTGGGGGGTAGGACGGGGATGGGGACTGCCCCGCCCACTCTCTGCATTCCTAAGTTGACTACAGTTCCTTGTGTAAGGCTGAGGCCACATAGGCTTGCTCCTGCCCACTCTGGCATGTCTAGTGTTGTCCTTGTTCAGCTCATGTTTAGTCAGTCATGTTGGTGAGGCTTTATGGGTGTAGCATCTGCCATGACAAGGAGACAATCTCACAGCAAACTCCCTGGTCCTCTGGCTCTTTCGATCTTTTTGCCCCCCTCTGGAGCTATCACTTTTTAGCAAAGGAAACTTGCTCTCCCTCTACTCCCCTCTCTCTTTTCTTTCCCTTCCTTTGTCTTTTGAAATGGTCCTACTGTGCAGCACTGACTGGCCTGGATCTTGCTGTGCTTACCAGGCTGACCTCAGGTTAGCAGTGACCCTCCTCCCTCTGCTTTCCGAGTGCTGGGATTACTGGTGTGCACACTCACCTTTTCCAAGTGCTGGGATTACATCATTTTTCCTTTCCCTCTGGGCCCTCCCATATACCTCTCCTTCCTCGCTTTCTAACTCATGGCCTTTTTCTTCATTATTCGATGTGCACACTCGAATCTGGAAAAGAAATTTCTAGCCGGGCGGTGGTGGTGCATGCCCTTAATCCCAGTACTCGGGAGGCAGAGGTAGGCAGATCTTTGTGAGTTCAAGGCCAGCCTGGTCTACAGAGCGAGATCCAGGAAAGGCACAAAGCTACACAGAGAAACCCTGTCTTGAAAAACAAACAAAAAAACAAAAAAAGAAAGAAAGAAAGAAAGAAAGAAAGAAAGAAAGAAAGAAAGAAAG
>CABHPP010120832.1:0-18294 GCA_902168425.1 Peromyscus attwateri | reverse complement strand
AAGAAAGAAAGAAAGAAAGAAAGAAAGAAAGAAAGAAAGAAAGAAAGGTCTAAGCAGCTTTTACAGCCGTGATTTATCTAGCAGTATCCAACACAGCTTGTGCTCTATGTGTACCGATCAACTTTGTATAAAGTTTTTTTTTTTTTTTTTAAACGTGTATGAGTGTTTGCCTGCAATGTATGTCTGTGTACCATGTGCATGCCTGGTGCCCTCAGAGGCCAGAAGAGTATGTCAGATTCCCTGGAGCTGGAGTTACAGGCAGTCATGAGCCAGTATGTGGGTGCTGGGAACTGAACTTGGGTCCTCTGCAAGGGTAACAAGGGCTCTTCTGAGTCATCCCTCCAGCCCCACTTTGTATTAATTTTAAGGAGTGCTTTTGGAGCTCACAGTCCACAGCCTGTTTGGGAAAAGGAGTAGAGGGCAAGCATTTAGCCAGCCGCTTTTGATCTGGCTTTATTGTTACACACTAGCCAGTGTTCTTCCTGCCCTACAGCTGCCTCAAACGACTGCTTAAAGATGGAGAATACCAACGTGTTTAGGCTGGAACAACTCGGGGACAGATTGCCCTCTTAAACCATATTAGTTTCTGTCCATGAACTTGATGAATTAGATAGCTCCGCTTAGTTGCTTTGGGCATGCACCACAGCTACTTCATTGAGGCATGCCAGGAAGCTGCCCTGCTGTGGTCTCAGGCACAGGCAGTTTTAGATGCTGACCTGCATCCAGGTGTTTGGGATTCTTTTACCAAATGCAGATACTCGATCTGGCTTTAGGTCCACAGAGCCTGGCTCTCCGGTGTTGGGGATCTGGGACTATGCCTTTTACTCAGGATTTATATGAACCACTGAATGGCGTTCTTAAGCTTTGGATTTTAAGGGTCCCCAAAGGGCTACTGTGTTAAAAGCTTGGTCCTTAGCCTGTGGTGCTGGGGGAGGTGGTGGAAGCTTTAGGAGTTGGGTCTAGTGGAAGGAAATTAGGTCACTGGGCTTGCATCCTTGAAGGAACATAAGGACCCTTGCTCCTGCCTGGTTTTTCACTTCTGAGATTCTACCAGGCGAGCAGTTTTCTTCTCTGGAATATGCTGCCCCACCAAAGGCCCAAAGGCAGCTAGGCCAAGAGAGCAGGAGCCACAGCAAGTCAGAGTCTATCTCAGGCATTTTCTCACAGCAGTGGAAAGCTGAGTAAGACACAGATCATTTAAATGAGTGTTTTCTAGAGTTTCCATAACACAAGGGTTTAAGTTGCTTCCCACCCTCATCTTGGGAAGGTTCTATGTTGAAGAACTTGGAGGGTCTGGAAGGTTGCTTGGCATGCTAAGGCAGTCCTGGCAATCTCTTGCTAAGTGGTGGTAAAATGCACCAACAGAAAAAGGACCATTAAAGCCATCGTCCTTTTACATTTACTCTTTTACTCTTTTGTTGTAAGAGGATAAAACCGGAGACAACCAAATAGAAATGATGGAGAGAGAGAGAGAGAGAGAGAGAGAGAGAGAGAGAGGGGGTTTTGTTCTCCCCTGGGGGTTTTGTGGATAACACTGCTGTGGTCATGGCTGTACAGACCAGAAGTCTTGAAAACAGTATCCATCTCTTACCCAGCCTCCTCTGAACCACCAGGAGGCAGTGACACAGGTGAGCACTGTGGCTGGTGGACCTCCATGAGATCCACTGGTGGGCTCAGTCCTGTGCTATTTGGGAAAGTAATGGGCTTGCTTCATCACCATGATGCACGGCAGTGCAAACTATCTAAAGGAGGAGAGCTTTATCAGGCATCAGGGTTTTAGAGGGGTCACTCCATAGTCAGCTGGGTCCATTGCTATGGGCCTCTGGGGAGGCAGAGCATCAGATAGTGGAGCGAACTGTCCCACTGGGAAGCAGAGAGAATGGGAGGAAGAATCTGGGGGATGGGAATGTGCCTTTGAAAGGTACACCCACAGTGACTTACTTGTTCCAACTAGGCCCCACACTCTTGTGTGGCCTCGTTGATAAATTAATCCACTGAAGTTAGCACCATTCATGATCTAATTAACTGTCAAGAGCTGGGACCAAGCCTTCAACACATGAGCATTGGGCAGGGGTTGGAGGGCAGATAGGGGAGAGATATGTCATATCTAAGCTGCAGCATCTATGTAAGAAAGGTTGCACTTGCACTGGGGCTTGTCTGCCAATCATCATCATGACTGCTCAAGACTGAGTCAAGAAAGGATTGGAAGTCATATGGTCTACCCGTTTTTCTATTTGCTCAGTGATTCACTGTAAAGTTGGGCTTTATTGTAGAGTATATTACAGAATATTTTACTGTAGAATCAAGTTCTCTAGTTTCTGAGGGCCAACCCATGCTTCAGGTCTTGCTATGCCCTTCCCTGCCAGCACAGGGTACCTAAAAGACAGACATAGGCAGCCATTGTTAAGGACATGACCTAGGACATCTCTCGACATCATTTATTTGACAGAAGCCAGAAGCTTTCTGTAGAGTTAAGCATTGTGCTGGTTAGGTTTCTGCAAACTTGACAGGAACCTAGACATATCTGGGAAGAGGGAACCCCTCCTCCTGTGGGCATGTCTGTGGAGGTATTTTCTTAACTGCTGATGATGTAGGAGGGCCCAGCCCCCTGAGGGCGGTGCCACCCTTAGGCAGGTGGCTGGGCTGTATAAGAAAGGTAGTGGAGTAAGCAGCACTCCTCCACAGCTGCTACTCCAGTTCCTGCCTCCAGGTTCCTGCCTCCAGGTTCCTGCCTTGAGTCTTCCCCTTGCTTTCATCATTATGGACTATAACCTGTAAGGCAAATAAACCCTTGTGTCCCCACGCTGGTTTTCAGTGTTTTATCATGGTGGCAGAGTCACAGACTCGGACAAGCATTAAGAAAAGTTCTGTCAGCGCACACCTACAAACCAACGTGTTTTTCCTCTTTGACAGTGAGAACACACATCTCTGGGTTTCCTGTGAAACTGTTTCCTTCTGAACAGTTCTAAACTGGTGTTTAGAATTACGGACTGCCTCTCTGGAGTCTTTGCCTCCTAAACTGGCCTTGTTATTCTTGATCCAGAAGCTTTATTTTTCATACAGACAGACGCATAATTCTGATTTACAGCTTCAGGGCAAATTGCTTCAAGTCCCATGGAAGAGAGAGGAGACGCAGAGAAAAGGGTGAACGGCAGGCAGGCTTCCCTCTGTCAGGGTTATGCTTAGGATTAAGTTTTTGTTTTTAAGATAGGGTTTTACCCTGTAGCCCAGGTTGGTCTAGTTTCAAATTTGTGGCAATCCTCCTGCCTAATGCGCTGAGTTCTGGGATTACAGGCATTAGCCATATACTGTGCATATCTGCTTCCTAGTCTTTAAAGGCCCACATTGAAGGTTAAATTCAGAGTTTCCAAGGCTTGGAAATGGCTATACAAGTGTCTGTGTTTGTTTTGGCCCAGCTCTTCCCAGGCCTGGTCTTCTGGTGAGAGGACCAACTGGCAATTCTGCTCTTGGCCACCAGAGGGCAATGCAGGACAAGTTGACCACCAGCTCTCACAGGCTAGTTAAAGCTGTTGGTCCTTCAGAGAGCAGATTTCTATGGCCCTGCAGGGGTCCCCAGGAAGTCAGAGGATGTCCTGATTTGCTCCTATGTGGCTGTTGACTGAGTCAAGAGCTGGGCTACTAAAGGCAAATTCTTAGCTGGTTTGAGCTTAGAGAGTGGAGTCACCAGCCCTGGCCACATGGCTCACTAGCTGGAGACCATAGCATGCCCCACAGAATGAGCTGGTTGCTACTCACCTCACAAGTCAACCTAGAGATGAAAAGGGGTCATGTGTGAAGAAAGTTCCAGTAGAAAAAGTACCCTCATTACTGTGTAGGTCAAGTTTGGGTGTATCTCATCTACCCCCTCACACACCAGTAATACCTCCTGTGGTACCCCGAGAGGTATGCTCAGGGGCTCCTAGGAGACTGAGTTACCTAGGGCTACATAGCAACCAGACTCATGTTCCTTCTCTCAAACACTATGGGATGCTGGAGGGGCCCCTGAGACACGAGGAGGCTGTTCCAGGCAAAGACCTAGATTTCCTTATCTGTGACAGCCAATGACATGCGGCAGCTGCCTAGAACTACTGGATGTCATCCTACTTGTGACCCCAAAGCTTCGGGAGGAGTCTAGGTCTGATCCTGACCCTCTGTCTGTACCTGGTCCCTGTTCCTTCTCTGTGTTCCCGGATGAAGCCTGGTGTACCCTTTACTCACCATGGATAGCTTGTGGCTCCTCGTGGTGCAGTAGAGAGACTGGTCTAGTCAGGGGCTCCCTCAGGGAGCTGTGCCGGGTTGGGGGCTTTGATAGAGGCGTGGATTCTGGAAGCTGGGGCCTCTCTTTGCAGGCCTTTGCACAGGGGGCTCCGATGCTGCCATAGTCAGATTCTGCATCAGAGCTGAGGGAGGAAGAGGAGGGTGAGCCAGAGGCTCTAGAACCCCACCCCACCCCCACACTCCATGTCCTACTCATCACCTCGGACAGTCCTCAGGGGCCTGGAACAAGGGTGTCAGCTCAGCTACCTCTGTGCCTGGGCCCAGACTTAGCTCTGTCATGTCCTGGATTATGTCTCCTTAGATTCCTATGCTAAGGGGGTGGTTCCCAATACCTCAGCATGTGACTACGTTCAGAGGGAGAACCATTAAAGAGGCGACTGAGTTAAAATGAGGTCATTATGGTGGGCCCTAATCCTATGATTGGTGCCCTTATAGGAAGAAACTGGGACACAAATGCACATAGAAGGTGGCTGTCATTGCAAACAGGAAGATGCCATCTACAGGCCAGGGAGAGGCTTGAGATAGACTCCTTTCCCCTCAGCGCCTCCAGGAGAATTCTGCTCTGCCACCCTTTCATCTCATACTTGTCATATGACAGTTTCCTCTGATACTGACGTAGTCCATTCTGCAGGGAAGCTCCACAAGCAGGAAAGTAAACAACTCAAAATAGCTTCAGGAAGTCCCTGAATCTGACTAGATCGACCAAACTCCGCCCTGCCAGAGTAAGCAATAAAAGTCTAGCGTCCCCCTCAGATGAGAGAGAGAGCTGAACAGCCAAGAAGACTCAGACAAGCTGAGGTACAAGGAGGCTCTGAGAGCAGACCGCCTGGAAGGAGCAGAAACCAGCCGAGCTGCCCAGAAGAGGTTTAGATCGACTGCATCACCTGGAAAGGACATTCTCTGACCTATGGAGCTGCCTGCAGGCTGTGCAGTGTGCTCCAGGTTCCCAGCTTTGTGAGCTGTCACCTATGCTGGGGTGGACTTTGTTGATCCAGCTGACTTTGAGTCATTTCTGCTCCTTGCAAGTAACCCCTCACCCATATTCCTGTAGGCAACCCCATTAAAGCTCATGGTTCACCAAGCTGGACTTTGGTGGTATATGCGCTTTGGTCTGTTGTGGGTTCCCTCTCTAGGGTGAGTAGCTGTGTGTGTTTTGTCTTCCCAGAAGAAGTTTGGTCATATATCATACTCCAGCCTCCAGAATGTGAGAAGACATTTTCATGAGGCTCCCAGGCTGGGGTGCTGTTCTGACATTCCCAGAGGCTGCTGCTACAGCCTTGGACAGAACAGGAAGAAGGTCCCCTCCCAGGTCTCCTGACCCACTTCAGTGAAGGCTATTCTCACTTTCCTTCCTCTCAAGCCGTGACTCTAGGGCTCGGGATGTGGGTAAGTTGGTAGAGTGCATGCCCAGCATGCACAAAGTCCTGGGTTCAGTCCCCAGCACCTCATAAACTGAATGTGGTAGCACACACCTGTAATTCCAGCACTTTGGAGGTAGAGGCAGGGAGACAAGATTTTAAGACCAGCCTCAGCTGCATAGTGAATTTAAGGCCACTCTGGGCCACATGAGACTGCCCCAAACCAAACCAAACCAAACCAAACCAAACCAAACCAAACCAAACCAAACCCACAAATGGAAACAAAGGCCAACAAGAGTGTGGCTGCTAAGCTCTTTGGGCCAAAGAAGCTCATCTCTAGAGACCTAGTTCCTAAACCACAGAATGGACATGTGGCTTTCCTCCATCAGCTGCGTGGCTGGGCAGGCAGAAGGAAAACTACAGGGATTCAAGCGAGGAGGGGGTGTGTCTCAGAAACTGGACTTAATGCTCAACTGCAGACGCAGTGTCGGCACAGAGACACAGCCCTGTCAAACCCAACGGGCTCAACATAGAGCACTCTGCTTTCCCACAACCTGAATCTTCCTCACCCTCGATGCCTCGAGAATATTCCTAATATTCCTACCATCCCTTCAGTAATTCAGGTCAAGACTGGGGAGAAGCCCATGAGCTTCTCTTATTCTCATGTTTAGTCTACCAGCAAATCCATCACCATGGCTCTGACCCATGTTCCCCAACTCCCAGGAGCCCCAGGTTCCTACCAAGTCTCCCCCTGCCTTCAGTCTCACCCATCCTGTCTCCTCTGCTCTCCACACCGAAGCCTGTAGATATCTAAACACTGTTCATGGTGTGCCATGTAGAATTTAACTCTCTTTCAATTGTTCCCAGAATAAATATAAATTCCTTTAAAACCAATCAACAAATCTTTCTCCCTCCCTCCCTCCTCTTCCTCCTCCCTCTTCCTCCCTCCTTCCCTTCTTCCTCCCTGGTGCTGAGGATTAAACTCAGGCCTAGTACATGCTAGTTAAGTGCTCTACCATTGAACTACATCCAAGCTTCCCAGGATAACCCCGCCCCTACTTCACCCATTATTGGCTGCTGGCTACATGGACATTCTCTTCCTACACCATTCCCGCTGCTCTAGCTGACAGCCAGCTAGATCCAGAACCCATCTGGGCAAGCCCAGCCTGGCCAGCACTGTTTCACAGAGGCCCCTTAGTTACTGGCCCACATGTGATGAAAGGGAGCGACCCACTTGCTCTGGGGCTACTTTGGCACTCTGTCACTGTGGTACTTACTCAGTGACTGACAGAGAAAACTTGCCTGGCCATTCAGTCTAAGGTGACCATCCTGACCCTGTTTATAACACAACTCCACTTTCTTTCTCTGCCTGACACATCCGTGGTATTTTTCTCATTTAGTGTTTCCTTGTTTCCCTGGCTGTCTACCCAGGTGATGAAGATATCTGGTAGCAAGGACCTCACCTGGTGTGTGAGTCACAGTTACACACTCAGAGTCTAGGCATTCATAAGCAGTTGATACTGATGCTTTCCTGGATGCACTCAGTGTATGTGGGGGTGGAAGGCTGCGCTTCTCATAACTACAGTTGGTGTGGATCAAATGCTGGGTGCATAAGAACTATATTCTCCCCTCAGCCCATCTTGGCCTCTCCCTCACCATGAATCAGCATTGGAGGGCCCCAGGAGCCTCTCCCTGTGACAGTGTCACTCATCTGCAGCCCTCAGTGTGCCTGCATGACAATGGACTCCTGGAGGAAAACAGGGCCTTTTCCTTCTCTGAGAAAAGCCTTGGAGGATTTACTATGCAGCACATGTCAATCTGTGGGTCTTACAGCTCCTTCAGAGGCAAGCCACTATAAGAGTTCCCATTAACAGGTGAGGACACAGGCCCAGAGAGTCCCTTTTGCTGGGAGTTCCCAGTGGAAAGCAGAGCAGATCCCAGATGCAGCCGGCCCCCACCATCACCTTGCTGCTGCCTCCATCTTTCAGCAGTCTGGGCATACCTGCTGTCCTCACTGGCAACCAGGACACGTACGGCCAGCACATCCTGCCCGACTGCATCGTCCCCAGGGCCAATCCTCACTGAAGTCCATTCGGAGGGTTGGGGAGAGGTGACGTCAACTTCCATGTCTCTGGGGGTGGGCTCAGGGACACTCTTTGGCTTCTTGGGGGAGGTGGGCTCATCTGCTGAGAGAATAGGGCCTCTAGAGATAGCAGAACAAATGGTCCCTTTCAGGGCACGGGCTGCTCCAGGTGTCTGGATAGGATGCTGGAAAGGAAGCCTCTGGTCCACTCAGATGTTCAAGGACAGGCCTTCCCATCCTCTGTGCCATTGTCCAGGGCCATCTCTCAGCCCAGCAGATACCCCAATGCTTAGGGCACTCCCAATGTGTGTAAAACATGACTACATACATCATCCCATTTAACCTGGAGGGAGGTGCTGAGATGTTCTCAGGGTCCATCACAGGCTCACTGGCCTCTGGATGGCTTTGTTCAAACTGCCTCTGCCAGCATGCTGTTAAACTCAGGGGTGACATCTTAGATCTCAACTTTAAAAATTCTTTTCACCAGGTGTGTTGGTACACCCCTTTAACCCCAGCACTTGGGAGGCAGAGTCAGGAGGATCTCTGTGAGTTTGAGGCCAGCCTGGTCTACATAGTGAGTTCCAGGCCAACTACACAATGAGACCCTGTCTCAAAAAACAAAACAAAACAAAACAAAACAAAACAAAAAAAACCCAAAAACAAACAAACAAACAAACAAACAAAAAACCAAACCATTAAAAAATGTTTCTAAGCTGGGCAGCCATGGCGCACACCTTTAATCCCAGCACTCGGGAGGCAGGTGGATCTCTGTGAGTTCGAGGCCAGCCTGGTCTACAAAGCAAGTTCCAGGACAGCCAGGGCTATACAGAGAAACCCTGTCTCAAAAAACCAAAAAAAAGTTTCTATTTTCATATGTGTGTGTGTGTGTGTGTGTGTGTGTGTGTGTGTTGTATACACATGTATGTATGCATAGCTTCCCATGTGTATGGAAGCACGTGTGTGTGTGTGCATATGTATGTGTGTGTGTTGTATACACATGTATGTATGCATAGCTTCACATGTGTATGGAAGCACATGTGTGTGTGTGTGTTGTATACACATGTATGTATGCATAGCTTCTCATGTGTATGCAAGCACATGTGTGTGTGTGTGTGTGTGCATATGTACGTGTGTACATGTGCATATGGAGGCCTGAGATGGATATTTAGAATCATCCTTGAGTGCTCTTCCACCTCATTCATTAAGACAGGATCTCACAACCAAACCTGGAGCTCAGAGATATGGCTAGTTTTGGCAGCCAGTCTACTCTGGAAGTCCCCTCTCAACCATCTCCTGAGGCTGTAACTACAGAGGGTCACCACAGCTACCTGGCATTTCTGTGGATTTCTGGGGATCCGAACTCATGTCCTCATGATTGCACGGCAAGCCCTTTAATCCTCGAGTCATCTCCACGGCCCTTCAGTTCTCAGCCTATTGACCTTGTGGCCTAGCTTGTCAAGGTCATCCGCAAAAGGCTCCTCTCAGCTCCCAGACAGCTCTTCCCAACTTCTTCCTCCTCTGCGCCTGTCTTGTCTGTACTCAAGTCTCCAGTTTTGCCTGCTCTCATGATTCTCAGTGACCCTGGACAGTGAGGGGTCCCAGATTTGCACCCACAGCCTGGATGCTTCCCCTGCATCTGGATGAGTGTCTCCTGTTCTTACTTGACATCTCCACGTGGGTGTCTAGCAGACACATCACATGCAATAAATCCAAAGTGAGTCCGCCATCTTCACTTTCCCCAACACCTGCTCCACCCATCACCACGCCCAGTTCAGTGGCTCCTGAAGCTAAGGTGGCTTAGGTTGGTACCGTAACGGCACACTCGATACCACCCTCATCCTTCACAAAGTCCTCTACAAGTGCGGATGGCTCTTTCTTCAAATGTGCCAGGAATGGAGCCTCTTCCCTGCCACATCTCTAGGCCTGGCCCCATCACATCTTGTCCAGATGTTAAAAAACATCTCTACCTAGGCCCCCAGCCCTTTCCTGCCAAGCCCCATGCCCCAGTCTTTCAACAGCTGCCAGAATCAACCCATGAAAATACAAGTTGGAGAATGGCACGTCTGCTCAGGATCCCGAGAGGTTCCTCGTTTCACTCTGAGGAGAAGTGGAAGAGTCCCACCTAATTCGGCGCTGTGGTCTCTGTGGCCTTATCTCCTCACATTGTCCCTTGGCTTGCTCTGCTCCTGCTCTCTCACCACTGTGCTGTCCCCTCAGGACTCAGGTAGGCACCGTCTCAGGCCCCTCATGTTGCCCCTGAATCTGCTCTTCAGTGCCGTCCCTGGATGCTCCCATCACTGCCTACAAGCATTGGTCAAATGTCATCTCAGTGTTGAAGTGTCCCTGCTGAAGGTGGCCACACACTCTGCTCCCCTTTATTATTACTCATAGTGAGTCTTGCCTTCCAATAAGCTGTATAATTCCCATTTTTGTTTTTCTCTTTCCATGACCAGGATGTGGGCAATGCTTTGTCTGTTGTTAGAATCATGCCTTGTAAAGCAGGTGCCCGTGAGATGCCTGGTGAGTGGCTGAATGCATGAGCCAGACTCCAGCCTGGCCACTAGCTAGGTGGTGAGCCTTCTCCTGTCACAGGGAAGCAGCTGCCCACGTTCCTCCTCAAATTAGCCCTCTGCTGGCCTTGGCTCCCTCTCACTTCTCACCCCCAATATGGCTCACTGTCTTCTCTCTTTCCTGTGTTCTTGACTTCACCTACTGGATTGGTTCCATCTGTGCTTAATATACAGGAGGCCCCGCCTCCAGCCCATTCACTCTCCTCTCATTCTGGCCAATCTTGGAAGAGCTGGGCAAGCTTTCCCTTGACCAACCCCTACAATTATGAGACCTTTGCCTCTCAACCCTCTTACTTCCGGAAAATTCCCTGGAGCCTACTTGTTGCTGGATCCAGTTCACAGGATTCCCCCTGCCTCAGGTTCTCCTCTGGCTCTTGACTCCAACCCTTCTCTACTTTGACAGATTTTCTTCCCCCCATCTCTCTATCTCCACCCTTAAGTGTTGTATCTTCATGCGTCTACCCAGGTCTCTTCTTTTCACCCTACAGTCTCTGGAAGAGGCATCTGCTTAGCTGCGTTCCCCACCTGTAAAGACAATTCAAGAAGTCTGAGCTTTCTGTGAAATTCCTGAAGTTTTAAAATACCATAAGGTCAAATAAAATGTGAGTCCAGGCAGACCCAACCAGTGGGCTATCTAGTCTAACACCAGTGTATGTGCAAGCTCACGTGTGTGCAACACGTGCCTATGCTTTATGTTAGTGCAACTGGGAAGGCAGGTATTTGGGGGCTGTTACTGGCTGCTCTGCTAATGATGATGGTAGTGGTGGTTGTGGTGATGGTAGTGATAAAAGTGGTTGTGGGTTTGGTAGCAGTGATGGTAGCTGTGGTGGTAATAGTAGTTTTGGTTTGGGTGGTGGTGGTTGCGATGGTTATGGTGATGGTGTTAGGTATGGTGATGACGGTGGTGGTTTTGGTTTTGCTGGTGTTTGTAGTGATGGTAGAATAATAGCAGTGGCAGCTTACTTTCATTGGGTCCCCAGTATATGCCAGGGATAGTTTGAGCACCGACTTGTACTGTGTGTAACACTCATATACTCCTTCAAGCAAAGCGTTTTGTGACTCCCGTTTCCTTGCTTAGATAATGGAAACACAGGTTAAGACACCCACAGATGGTCACATGTCACCCTTCTGTATGTCTGTCTGGTTGGACAGTCACACCCTGGCCTTGATGCTGTAGTCCTTTCGAGAGTAGGCAGAACAAACCCCTGCCCCAGCAAATGTAACACTTGTCTGCCACAATCATTGGATATTTGTGACCCATTTGAGCCGGGGCTTTGAGTGGCCTTGCTGCATTGAATTGTCACTCATGTTCCTGTTGAGAAAGCTTGTTTCTGATGACTGCTGTTCTGTTAGCCTGGATCCTTGGTTGAGGGTACATGGAGGGACAGACCTGGAGCCCATCCTTAGACATCCAGCCTGTGGAGTCACCCAGCAACCCTTAAACTCAGGAATAGGAAGCAGAAGAGGCCACACATCCCACTGAGAGTTGAGAGATTTGTTCAAGGTCCTAACTACTAGAGTCAATTCTGGTGTGGGGCTTGAAGAAATTCCTCTCCTGCCACCCCCGCCCCCTTCCCATGGACAAGAGCTGAGATTGAAATGTGTGGAGGGAAATCAAGGCATCAGGATACAACTGGAGTACAGAACCCCAGCCAAAGAGCTCAGCAGAGCGAGGTCACGGCAGGCAAGGAACATGGTGGTGCTGGACAAAGCAAGCCAGCCTTACCAGACCCCAGAAGCCAAGGTCACGGCTATGATACTAAGGGTGGGGGTGTCAGGATTAACACCTTGGCTCCTCTCTTGATCGCAACCCACCTTTCCACCAGTGCATCCTGTTCGCAAACCTAACAGGAAGCTAGTTCAAGCCACCCTGGAGAATAGTTTGCAGGGCTTCCATCCCTGTAGCATAGCGCAGCACAGGGATGGCAGACCACAGGAGCAGCACAGGCAGGTAGATATCTACGATGCTTTCAGCAGATGACAGAGAGCTTGAGTGGGCAGCCTTCCACACATTACCAGGGCTGTTATCACTGCTTTGGGAGGAAGACTTGTCCTTGGCATTGTTGAGGTCCTCAGCAGGACATGTGCTCAAAGACACTGCTGCTACCCCAGGGGCTTCTGAGAGTGACTCACCACATTTTCTAAAGGAAGTGGAGTATCCTGGGATGTTCAGAGATGAATACATGGATAGGTAGCCATGGGGTCTCTGGGTCTACCCTCCACCCAGAAGCCTGGTCAACCTGCCTTGCTGGGTTTTCCCCAGGTGTCAAAGACCCTGTGTGTGTGTGTGTGGGGTGGGGGTGGGGTGGGGTTGGGGGTAGTATATGGACACACAGCTCCACCTCTGCTGAATGAAACCAGGATAGATAGCATTACTTAGAGGGCCCTTTCTGGCCCCAGCAAAAGCCTAAGCAAAGAGATAGACACACTCAGCTAAATGGACATGGGAGGAAAGCTATACCCTCCCAGATGGAAGCCACACCTCTGCCTAGAGAGGAAGGGAACCAGGCCCAACCTGATGCTGTAGGCCTTGGTGGAGTTTACCCATTCCTGACCCTTCATCCTAAATCTTGAGCCAGACACTAGGGAAATGCCAACCTCACAAGGATCCCAAGAACAGATAGCAGTTCCCAGAGCATGAGTGGGGTGGGGGTATGGAAGCGAGGGGGGGGAAGGTGAGGTGGGCAGTAGTGGCTCACTAGATGTCTTTGTTTTTCTTCCTAATGTAGTCACATTGAATACATCGTTCTCTGTTACTAGTCTGCTTAATTGGCCTATTCAGGATAAGTGGCTGAGCCTGGTTTGTTAGGACTCCTAGGGTCCTGGCTCTGTCCCTAATAACTCTGGTAACAAGATGGGAAGGGGAAGACCTGGAATTTCTGGAAGGTAGTTCCCCACCTCCTGCAGCAATCTAGGAAGGCAGGAAGGGAGGCAGCCTTGGGGCGTGTGTCTTATCATCCTTCTCAGGCTAGTGCTAGGCAACGACTTCTAGCACCCTTGGGACAGAGGGTGTGGTAGGCTTTGCCATAGGGCCAGATGGGGTCTACACCTGGCTAGGCCTGGTGTAGGTTGATGATACAGATCTGACAGCATTTCCGGGCTCCCACATAGTTGAGAGGCTGGTCACTCTACCTAGGTGGGCCCCTTGCTATAGCCACACATGGGCTCAATGGATTGAAGACAGCAATCAGTGCCTTTGGCCCACCCAGAGCCCAGATTCTAAGAGTGGAACATTCCCTACTCCACTTATTGTCTCCATGTCACCTGGATTCCTATGTTAGAGACAGTGAGGACAGGAGAGAGGATGTACATGGCCTGGTGGACTTGTGACACATTACTAAACAAGACTTTGGTGTCAAAGTTACCATAGGAAGGGCTATCACCTCAGGTGCATCCCTTTGGGGTTGGGTGAGGGGGCACTCAAATCTGCTTTGTCACAGGATGCATGTGAGGATGACAGCCCTTGGAAGGCAAGGAGGGGACAGAGTGGAGGCATTGTGCAGGGATGGCATGATGCACAATGTGTGCCTTCTGCTCCTTTAGGGCTCTGTCATGAACTGTGGCTGGACACCAGCAAGACCTTCCCAGCCTAAATATACTCTTCCAGCCCTCAGGATGGATTCTAGATGAGCGAGGTGTAGGTCCAGGATAAAGCAGACTCAAGCATGGCTCCACGGCTTTTGAGATAAACAAGCAGGGACTGTTCTTTGCTGTAAGGGAGATGGTTAACAGTGGAGACTGTTTGGTGAAAAAAAAATTGGTGTTGGAGAAGGATCTGAGCTGGAGTTGCCTAAAAGATGTCCAGGTCGATGTGGGGGTGGGGTGGGGTGGGGTGGGGTGGGGTGAGGAGAGGTGGGACGGGGTGGGGTGGAGAGGCAGCAACACAGCCAGAATCTGTGTTTCCTCTTAGCTGAGGCTCAAACACTCCTCACACAAAGCCTTTGACAGGTGGCAGGAGGTGGGACTCTCGAGCTAAGCCCTGTGTCTGAGGGGAAGTAGCTGGTTGCCTTCCAGAGGCTGGGGATAAGAGTATAAGAGAGGAAAGATGGTGCCTCCCAGCATGCTCTAGGGCCTCTGTCCAGTGTCCACCTACCTTGTGGTGGTGGAGCCTCAGCTTATCTACAGTGTCAGAACGAAGCTTTCCCAGAAGCAATCCCTCCAAGGAGGTGCCATCCAGAGCTCAGTAGAACGCCCTGACTGCAGAGTCCCAGGCACTGTCCTGGGTTGGCTTGTTGATTCCATCTTCCCAAAACCTAATGCCAGAGGCTCCGTTAGCTCCCAGTACAGAGGGGGCTCACCCGGGACACAGTGAGAACAAAGTTTCAGGGGTCAAAGCCCCGACACCTAGTGTGGGCCCCAGTGCTCTCTGCTCACTCACAGTGGAGGATGATGTCGCTGGAACTCGCCTGCCTAGCACCAATGGTCTTTCCTAGGATCCTCTCTCCTATCTGCACAGACTTCACGGCACTAATGAGGGGCTGGAGAGCTTGGCCCAGAGATGGCCACAGAGAAAGTGCTGGGCAGGTAGCAGCTGCCCCAGGGCAGTGACGGAGGCAGACACTCTTTGACTAAAGATTTTTTGGGATAGTGGTGGGTGGTGGGGTGTTAAATCACAAAAAGAACAGTCCAGAGGAACGAGGAACAGCCCACCCACTCTGGACGCGGCACTCACTATTCAATGTACACGGAGATTTCTTTCTTACTGGGCCAAAGGTCAGGGCCCTTTTCTGAGACTTAATCTTGGTTGCTCTATTGCCTTTCAGGAGACAGACTGTCCCTGCTGCCAATCCTAAACTCATATATTTCCTCACCATCACTACTTCTCTGTCTCCCTTGCTGACTAGGTGGATAACAGGATTCACTTACATTCCTCTGAAAGCCAGGAGAGGACGTTTCCCCCACATGCTTCCTTTTTCTTTTCCAGTGTTTATTTCTTGAATTTGCATAGGTGGGAACTATTTGTTCCCAGCCTTTCCTCACTTATCCTGGGTCATTGCTCAGTAAAGATTAACTTCGTGAGTGTCACCGTGGGAGGTGCCCAGGAACGCCTACTTTAAGTGGACTCTGTAAATACCATGGCCGTGAACTTTCGTGTTATTATATTTAATTCAAAAATTTTTTTCTTTTTTCCTATCTGACTGCATAGTTAATATTTTAATTTTTACAATGACATGATTTGTTTATTTATTTATTTTTGGTGTTTTCAAACAGGGTCTCTACATATCCTTTGTTGTCCTGGAATTCACTACAGACTGGCTTAGACTCACAGACATCTGCCTGCCTCTTCCTCCTGAGTGCTGGGATTAATGGCATGTGCCACCATGCCTGGCTTTCATGCTGGTTTTAAAATGTAGATAGTTGGGGCTGGAGAGGTAGCTCAGTGGTTAATAGCACCCGTTTCTCTTCTAGAGGATCTGAGTATGGTTCTCAGCACCCACATCTGACATCTCACAACCACTTTTAGTTTCAACTCCAGGGGATCCAATCCCCTCTTTTGGCACCCAAGGGTACTGTACTTATGTGTACAAACCCACATTAATTAATTAATTAATTCATTAATTTTCTCTTTCTCTCTCTCTCTCTCTCTCTCTCTCTCTCACACACACACACACACACACACACACACACACACACACACACACATAATTTAAAAATATTTAAAGTGTACATGGTCAAATACCCACATGAATTAGTTTTTGTCAGTAGTTCTAAAACTCAGAGACTCATCCCCTTTGACCTAACAAATATTTAATTGTATTCAATACATATATATGTGAGTGTATATGTGTATTAGCATATTACATATTACATATAACACAAATTTTTTCAATAGGAACTTCTTTTTTTTTGGGGGGGGGTGAGGTATTTTCTTGAGATAGGGTCTCATGTAGCCAAGTTTTTTTGAACTTGCTATGTAGCTGAGGGTGACCTTGAACTATTGACCCTCCTGTCTCCACCTTCCCAGTGCAGGCATTGTGGGCATAGCCACCTTGTCTGACTTGTGTTTGGAACTTTTAATATTTTTTAAGTTTTTTTTGTTTGTTTTTTTTTTTTTAAAATTTGAGTGCTCTTTTCTGCATGTACACCTGCATGTCAGAAGAGGGCATCAGATGGCATTATTGATGGTTGTGAGCCACCATGTGGTAGGTGGGAATTGAACTCAGGACTTTTGGGAGAGTAGCTAGTGCTCTTAATCACTGAGCCATCTCTCCAGTCCCTCTACTTAACATTTAATTCTTTTAGACTACTTTAAAATGTTAAGTCTTAGGATTGGTAGAGTGCTTACCTACCTACACAAAGTCTTGGATTTGTTCTCCCAACCACAAAAAGTTAAGTCTCCAATGTTTTTGGATTAAAGAATATTCTACCAAATACAAATTACGTAGGGTTATAATAATAGTTAAACTAAATCAAATCAAGACACTTTGCAAGCAGGTATGAGAAAGCTAACCCAAACACTTAAACTTATTCGCTAGAGGGCTCCATCAGAGATTTAACATGAGCCTTCAAGACTTAGAGAGACTGGCAAGATTAGCTGTATTCCCTAGCACACAGTAGGTGCTTAGTAAAATGAAGTAAACGGGTGAATGAGCAGGAGCATAGACAAGCCCAATCAGAATCCAAACAGCAGTCTAAGGCACGCACTTCTTAAATGTCAGGGCGGCACAAGGGCTGTGGAGCCCACTGCAATGTCTCTTGGACCTAGAATAATGCCTCGGGCAGTAACTTGTATAGGTAAAGGAATTGGTCATTCGCCCATCCCTCCACTTGAGCTCTGGTCCCTAAGAGCCTTTCTTGAACAGATGTGAAGGAGACAGGGACCCTGGGTCACAACCTGAGCTGGCTCTGAAGGCAGATACAAGCACCGGCAACTGAGTTGGAAACTGGAATCCCAGAAATCCTCTCTGGGAGATGCCAGGGCCCTCATAGTCCTCAGGAGCCTTCTTACGCCAGTATTAGAAGCCCAACCATATCCAGTCTGGCAATGGCAGACATTCCTCCCTGGGGAGATCTGGCACTGTCCAGAATAGTCAAGGGAGACTCCAAGTCCTTCCCATACAGAGTGGAGTTGGGCAGAGCCTGCTGGGCACTGTGCTCAGAGTGGCCAGGTGGGCAGAACCTCATAGCACAGGGTGCTGATGAGCATACCTGCTGGTTCACTGCCCTCCAGAGACTAACGCCCACTCCTTCCTCCTTACCTTTCTCCCATCACTTGGGTGGACCAGTGCAAACCAGGAAAAGACTCATTTTTTTCTCTATAAGAACCCAAACAGGTGGGACTTTTGGTAAAGCCCTCCTACAGAGCCATGGCCTGCAGGTACCAGGGAACTGGGTTCAGACAGCTGTCAACACAGCCTGTTCCTAAAAGTTGAGGTCACACTGGCCCTGTCCTCCTCTGCCCAGCATCTAGAACAGCAAAGTACCACACATTTTAAGGAAGAGATCCCAAAGCCTGGCACCAGAGTATTGGTGACATTTTTCCAAATATTACCCTGGGGTAATATTTCCGATTGCCCTGGCACAGCCCCAGAGAGTCCCGGGTCACCACCACAACAAGTGCAAGCCCCGCCAGCAGTTTAGGAGAGGATGGCTCCCCTAAACCGGTGCCTGTGTTTGAGATTTAGAAGCTTCCACGGCAAAGAAGAGAGGAAACGATGAGCTTTATAAAGAACCATATTTATTTTCATTTACAGCATCAAATATCATAAATAAACCTAGACATCATTTTGCTGTGTGTAAAATACAGGGTTCCATATGGCACTGTAAATGAATTCTCTAGGGACACAGACATGCCTTGCCATGAGATGGGGAGGAGTCTAGCTAAAGAGGCTGAGAGAGAGGGGGGCTCTCTTTGGTTGACATTTTAGAGAGGGGAATGCTGGAAGAGAAGAGAGGAGAGGAGAGGCTTTGTACTGGCTGGGCTCTGCGCCAGTGCAGCAGGCAAGTGCAGCATGCAGGGCTGGCCAGAAGCTGAAGGGCAGGGTAGCTCTAGCTACAGGCGAGA
>CABHPP010120831.1:0-27125 GCA_902168425.1 Peromyscus attwateri | reverse complement strand
TTATATCGCTTTTGAACCTCTTAATTTTTGTTTATGTTTTAGTTCAAAGTTCCTTCTCTGCTCTTTTCTGATTCCTCTACGCGGAGGTAGAGGTGGTCGTACAAAAACGTGCGGTTTCAGGAAACTGCTGATGAGTGAGACTTTACAGTCTAAAAGCCACCTCCCCTTTCTGCTCGGTTGGCTGCCTAGTGACGTTATAGGGTCATTTGGTTGAGCTGAGATCAGAGGCCAAACAGACCCCTGCAAATCCTACCACCCCTGGAGTGTTGCTTTGAAACAACGCCTGCCTCCTCTGCTGGGTTAGAACAGACAGATATCAGCTGACGCCACTGTCTTGTTTTGGGGCAAAAGCAAATTTATTTTGTGGAATGATTTGGAAATTAACTCTCATTTTATTACATCCCCCCGCCCCCCCCCCCCCACACACAGGGTTTCTCTGTGTAGCCCTGGCTGTCCTAGAACTAACTCTGTAGACCAGGCTGACTTTGAACTCACAGAGCTCTACTTGCTTCTGCCTCTCAAGTGCTGGGGTTAAAGGCGTGCGCCACCACCGCCCGCAAAAACATTTTTTATTTTGTTTTGCCTGCATGTATGTTTGTGTACTATGTATATGCCTGGTGCCCTCCGGGGTTAGGAGAAGGCTTTGGATGCCCTGGAACTGGAGTTACAGAAGGTTGTGAGCTGCCATGTGGATGCTGGGAATCGAACCCAGGGCCTCTGGAAAAGCAGACATTGCTCTTACCAGCTGAACTGTCTTTCCAGCCTTTTAAATTTTATTGCATTTTTTTTTGCATTTTTTATTTTGTGAGTGTAGGAAGGGTATGCATGTGCCGGTATGTGTGTGTGTGTTTCAATGCATGTGCACAGATACTTATGTAGGTCAGAAGACAATCGCAGGTGTTGTTCCTCAGGGACTGTTCACCTTTTTTTGAAGATAAGGACTCTCACTGGTCCAAAACTCTCCAAGTAGGCTGGCTGGCTGGCCAGCAAGCCGCAGGATTTGCCTGTCTCCAGCCCCGGCCTGGAATTACAAGCACAAGCCACATTTAGCTGGAAATTGAACTTTGGTCTTTGTGCTTGCAAGGTGAACACTTTACTGACTGACCAGATTTCCTCAGCTCCACTCTTTGGTTTTCTTAATCTTCTTCCTCCTTCTCTGTTTCACTGTATTTTATTTTATTCTTTGTATTTTTTTTTTTAAGTTAGGATTTCTTGTTTCCCCAATTGGCCTCAAACCCAGCATGTGCTTGGGTTGGACATGGACTCCTGGTCCTCCTGTCTTCCATCTCCCCAGTGATAAGATTGTGGACCTGGCCACAAGACAACATCGTCTTTTCATCCACGTCCGTCTCTTCCCTGCTGGGCCCAGTCTTTGCTCTTTTACTTGCTGAAGAGGCTTGAAAGCAGGAAGAAGGCAGCAAAAAGCAGAAGCCACCCAGGGTTTCTTCCCGCCCTGTCCCCCGCCCCACCCCCGCCGCACCCACCCTCCTTGGCTGGGAATTGAACCCAGGGCCTGGCACAGGTCACGCCAGTGTTCCACAACTGACCTTTACTCTCAGCCTTTTTCCTTTACAAATGGTCCCACTGTGTTGCCCAAGAGAGAAGTGTTTGATTTCTCTTTTCCATAGCTGAAGTAGGTGGGTCTTTGTTTGTGTATTGGTTTGTGTGTTTTTGAGATAGGGTCTCACTTTGTAGCCCTGGCTGGCCTGGAACTCACTTCATAGATGGAACTGGCCTCAAATGCACAGAGATCCACCTGTCTCTGCCTCTCAAGTGCTGGATTAAAGGGGTACACAAACGTGCCCAACTGACTTTCTTTTTTTCTTTCTTTCTTTTTTTTTTTTTTTGTCTTTGTTCTTCCTTATGGGCACATATACTGAGGTAGGTGAATTACCATAGCATACAGCATCATCACCAGCCTGAATGACCATCTCTCCCAGGCTTGGCACTAACCTGGGTGTTAGATGTTCCTCAGGAAATGACACTGAGCTTCAGTTTCAGGAGCTGCCATCGACTGGCCCGCACAAGAAGGCAAGGAAGCATGGGATTACGTGACTGTCCGAAAAGATGCCCACATGTTCTGGTGGCTCTATTATGCGACCAACCCTTGCAAGAACTTTTCAGAACTGCCCCTGGTCATGTGGCTTCAGGTAAAATAACTTCTTTGCCTTCAGGTCAGGCCTCCTTATACCTCTGTGCTTGTTTCTTAGGAGCATCCAGCTTAGCAATGATGGACTCGGTTTGGTCCAGCCAATCCTGGGAGGGGCCTCACATGCTTCTGAGACAACCTGAAACAAGGTTGTATCAAACGAAGCCCTATTTACTGGTCTTACTTTCATTCATTTATTCATTTTGGAGACAGGATCTTGCTATGTAGCCTAGTATGGCCTTGAACTCTTTTTTTTTATTTTTTTTTATTTTTTTTTTGGCTTTTTGAGACAGGGTTTCTCCTGTCCTGGATCTCGCTCTGTAGAACAGGCTGGCCTTGAACTCACAGAGATCCACCTGGCTCTGCCTCCCAAGTGCTGGGATTAAAGGCATGCGCCACCACCACCCAGCTGGCCTTGAACTCTTGGCAATCCTCCTGCCTCTACCTTGAAAGTGCTGAAGTTATAGGTGTGTACTCCCATGCCTTACTTTCCAAGGTCTTTTTATATTGAGTGCAGACAGTTTCAAGGGCCTTTACTGAAAGCTGCCAGTGATACCCTTGGCTTTTGACAGAAAGTATTTGAAAAGTTCTGAACCAAAGGTTGAGGTACCCCCATCCTTCTCCCTCTCCACACAGTCCTGAGCCCCAACTTCTTATACCCAGAGAAACCATCTTTTTTTTTTTTTACTTTAAAATTTTGAGATTATGATATAATTACAACATTTCTCCCTTCCCTTTCCTCCCTCCAGGCCTCCCATATACCCCTCCTCGGTCTCTTTCAAGTGCATGGCTTCTCTTTTCATTAATTGTTACCACATGCATATGTATATACATATATATTCCTAACTATAACATACCAGTCTTTTGTACCTTAGCATGAGTGCAAGGTCATACCCTTTTCCCTAGTGTTTTTTTATTTTAACCCTGAGTTCTGCCTCTAGGCTTGAAGGCAAAAACCCTTGTGAACTGTTTAGGGACAGGCAGAGATCCTGCTGCATTCTTCTGATAGCCCTGTGGTGGCCTCGCCCACCCGGAAGACTAATCTCAAGGGAGGGACTTGATGTTCTGGATGTCTCGCCAGTAATTAGGGCACCCTGGTACTCACCTCTGTGGGATATGGGTGAGGCTTCCTTCTCAAACGCCTGCCAGAGCTGAGGCCTTGCCCCAAGGCCTGTCACTGAAGACTTCATGTGGTAATGAAGTTAAAGATAAACAGTTTTGAGGGGGAGTCTGCTGTAGGCACCTCACATCTGCCTCTGTGAGGGCTGGATGGTTCAGTCCGGTAGGATAGCTGGAAAATGTTCAGGAGTGGAATCCGGGTGGTCATCCCAGGTCTGGCAGCTAGTGATGAATGTGTGGCGTGGTTTCCCCGGAAGTGCCTGCTGGTGGGGACGCCGGGGTTTTCAACACCTACCTTCCACTTCTAGCCATAGTGAGACACTTCCCTTCTCTGGACTTTAGTTTTCTTAGTGGGGGGTTTTTGGTAGTTTTGAGATTCTTTGTGAATCAGCAGAACTTTTTGGCTCAGATGAAGTTGGTGTGTGTTTGGGGAGTGGGGGTGGCCCGGTAAGCAGAAGTGCTAAGGTTAGGGTGGGGCAGCTGCTGAGTCCTAGGTATGTGGCTGCCTCTTTGTCCCCAGCTACCCCCAGGGCTGTTTTTCTGTTTTTCTGGAAACAGTTTGAAAACCACTGGATTTCATAGGTGGATTTCGCTCAGTGGTTGAGGGGTTGCTGACCCTGAAGAAGGCCCAGGGTTCTGTCCCCAGCACTACAAAACACAAAACGAAACAGAAACCGAAGTTGCAAACCGGCCCTTTGTTTGCCCAGAGTTTTCCTTGTTCTGTCTGCCTGGCTCTGGAGGTTGTGGTGTGTGGCTGTGGTTAGGTTAACCCTCCAGCTGAGGTGCTGCATGAAGGTTAACAGCCGAAGGCACCAAGCTGCTCTGCTCTGTTTCCCCAGAGGCCTAAGGAAGAAGCATACAGTGTGATCAAGGTGGAAGTAGTTAATTTAGATGAAAAGATCTAGGCAGCAGCCTCCGCCGCCTTCCGAGGACTCATGCAGTGTTAATTTAGATGAAAAGATCTAGTTAGGAGCCTTCCGAGGACTCATGCAGTAACTTCATTTGAGGGGTGGCGTTCTTCGAGAATTGAGGTCATATCATGAGTGGAATAGTAAGCTATTATTTCAGGGATAGTAAGCTATTTTTCAAGTCATTTAAGCATTTCAGTTCATTCACTGACACATTTATCATATTTCAGAGGGACCATGTAACCCTGAGTCTCTGCTGAATAAACCAGCTGTTTCCAGAGTTTCTGGATAAGATTTGGTGATCATTTATTATTATTATTATCATCATCATCATCATCATCATCATTACTATTATTATTCAGTTAAATAGCAGGGGCTTCGGATAGGGCTCAGTCTGTGAAGTGTTTGCTATGCATTCATGAAGATTTGAATTAAGATACCATCACTCATAAAAACTGGGTCAGTGGTACTAGTTTGTAACCCCAGAGCTGTGGAGGTGGAAACCAGAGAATCCCTGACTCACTGGCCAGCCAGGCTAGCAGAACTCAGGAAATCCAGGTTCAGCGACAGACCCTGTCTTAAAATGTAAGATGGGGGTTGGGGATTTAGGTCAGTGGTAGAGCGCTTGCCTAGCAAGCGCAAGGCCCTGGGTTCGATCCTCAGCTCAAAAAAAAAAAAAGATGGAGAGCGATTGAGGCAAACACTCAGTGGTGACCTCTGGCTTCCATGTGTACACACGCACGCACGCACGCACGCACTAGTAGCTACTGGGAAAGGGAGCAGAAGTGGAAAATGGAAATTCTAGCCCCTGGAATTCAGGCCCCTAGATTCTCAGTCTCGTTCTCGTCAACTTTGGTTTTCATCCTGCCCGTGCTGAGAAATCTCCTTGAAAGAAAGGACCCACCTTCCTTCGAGGGTGCTCAGTGGACTGTGCTTATTTAGAAGCCGCACTGTTTCTGAGGTTTGTGATTCTAAGTGGCCACATGATTCATCCGGCAGGTGTGGCTCCTCCTCCTCATCCTCGTGGTAGGACATTTGGGTTGCGCCCTGACTCTTGGTACTATTAGTGGCACTGCGATGAATATCTCCAACTGGTTTGCAAACTTTTTATCGCCATGTTAAGAAATCTGAACATGTAAAGTGCTAATAATCACAGGGCACTTGAGCCTCTGGTTATTAGCAAGGAGGTTAGTGTCAGTTCAGAACATCGGTATGGGAGACGCTTCGCAGACAGGGCCTGTTGCCTTGCCCTGCCAGCCCCATTTCCCCTGGTCTGCCTCTTCTTTTCGGGAGGGGCAGGGTCTTGCCCAGACTAGCCTTGAATTCAGTAATCCTCCTGCCCTTGCCTGCAGTGCCGGGATTACAGGTGTCTGTCACACCCCAGTCGGTTGCTTTTCTTCTGATTTCCCCAGGCAGATTTCCCTGGCTTCCGCTCTGCCCTGCTGCTCTTCCCTTTAACCTCTCCAGTCTGCGCCCGACCTTCCACGCACTGAGAGACTGTATACCCCGGGCGTGTCTCTGACTCAGCTCTCATGGTTTCCTCAATTCTGCCCCCAGCTCGTCTGGGTCACCTAGATCCATCTAGGGAAACTCCCTCCTTTTCCTTGGCCATCTCCCGGAAGACCTCTTCCCATCAGCAAGCCCACCTTACCTGCCCCATTTTGCCTTTTGCTTCTGCCCACCCCCCACCCCCCCTTTGAGCCCTGCAGAGCACACAGAATTTGCCTTTTGCAGTTTGGGGGCATGCTACGGGCCACAGGAAAATATTATAAGAACTTAGCTGGTTGTGGCAAAGTCACTACCTGGAGGGATCAAGGATTTCCTTCAGAGGAAGCCAAATTCCAAGGAGCTTTTGGTGTTACTTGGCTTGTTATATGTCAGCTGTCTTCTGTTATAAAAATCATGTGTGCCTTCATAGTTTTCCCAATTGATTTTTCCCTACGAATTGCTAACAATGTGGACTGATCACTCTTTGGACATACACATTCAAGGTATTTGGAGAACAGCCTCAGAAAAGGCCTCCTTCCCCCCAGCCCATCTGTTTCTCCCCTTTCAGCACTGGAATCAGATATCTCCCTTAGCCACTTTCGAGGACTAACAGAAATAACAGTCCAGACCACCACATGCTAGTCTCCTGATTTAAGGTAAATTCCACAAGGAGACACCACCTAGGTCAGGTGGACCTTAAGTAACAGCTTTACACAATTTAGCTCGGACCCTCCTTTCTTACAGCCTTACTAACTTTATAGACCTCTAACTCCTTACCTAACCACTCCTAGGAATATAGATTGAGCACATAAATCTCCTTTTTGATATACTAACTGATATTAGCTCTCAGCTGACCTCCTCCCTTAACCACTCCATTTTCAGGTCAGAAAAGAAAGCCTGACGATCACTGCCTGAGGAAACTCTTAACCTGCCTTTATGACTTTGCAGGAATTCAGGCCTGGTGACTGGCTGGAGGGGAGGATTGTGATTGTTTGGGTATATAACTGAAAAGCTAGAGACGGAATGGAGAATTAAAGTGAATGGACTAAAGAGCTCGGTGTGCTGAGATTCTATTTTCCCGAAAATAGTCCTCACCGTTCGTAGTTCTCTCCTGAGCCCCTGGGATGTAGAATATTAAGGCTGGTCTCTCTAATATTATACAAGAGGCACTGGTACCAGTCTTCAGTTCGGAATCCTGCCTCTCTGCTGCCCATGTAAACAAACCCCTTCATGTCACATGCTCCCACCCTGAGATTTGTGCATTGGTTGTGGTGTACACAGCGCCTAGGCTTATCCGAAGTGCCCCTCACGGGGCCCCAGAGTAGAGAGTCTCCCAGCTGTGTGTTGAGGGGAAGGAAAGAGTCAAAAAGCCCAAGCTATAGTTCCAGCGGGGCCTGCAGTTGCTTAGGGGCCCAGGGCTAGCTAGCCGCCGGTTCTATCCCTCTTTGTGCCTTTAGACTCTTTGAAATGAGAGAGATTTAGAGATGTGTTTTGAAGGTCTCTTAAGGTGCTAGAACCAGTGAGCCCCCAGGGCAGGCCTGTGTTAAAGTCCAGAGAACCAAGAGGCAGGAAAGGTCACCCAGGACCTCTTAAGTCATCTGCATTCTCTCAAAGAGAGACTGGCCTGGTTCCGCAAGAGTTTGGTAGGTGCAGAAGCTCCCGGGAAACATGGAGCTGGAGGAACACATGTCCTTTGCTTTTAAATTTTTGTTTGTAGCTTAGGATGACTTGAGCTCCTGATCCTCCAGCCTCATCCCCTCAAGTGCTGGGGTTATAGATGTGCACGTCCTCATCCAGCTGAAAATGTGCCCTGTGCACATGGCGATGCAGCCATCACTAGGTCCTAAGTTGTTTTCCTGGGTGTGCACATCTGTTATGATAACCAGGGCTCGGCTACATTTTCTCTGGATTAATGTCTGTTTCTTTCTCTTCCACAGGGTGGTCCAGGCGGTTCCAGCACTGGATTTGGAAACTTTGAGGAAATCGGGCCTCTTGACACCCATCTCAAGCCACGGAATACCACCTGGGTACGAGGAGAACAGCCCTCAACCATCCCTGCCCATCATCCTCTCAGAGGCTGGGCCCCCTGACTCCACCCCGGCAGGGTGGGGCCACAGTTGGCAGTCCACCCTGGTGGGCTTTCTTGAGACCCTGGATACTTGCCTACAGCCTTCTTCCAGCCCAGCTTCTCCCGTGTCTCAGAACAAGTGTCCTACTGTTGTCTCTTGCCTTTTCCAACTCGGTGATCTTTCTCCACTTACCTTCAGAAACTTCTAGCCACAGCTGGGGGGACAGTTCAGTGGGTATTGTGCTTGCCTCGAATGCACAGAGCCTTGGGTTCAAACCTCAGCGCGATAAAAACCAGGCTTAAGGATGAACACCAATAATCTTAGCTTACAGGACATAGAGGCTGGAGGGTGAGAAGTTCAAGATAATCCTTGGCTAAGTAGCAAATTCAGGGCCAGCCTGGGCTACATGAAACCCTGACTCAAAACAAACAAAACTGGGCCAGGCGGTGGTGGCGCACACCTTTGATCTTAGCACTCAGGGACAGCCAGGGCTACACAGCGAGACTTTGTCTCAAAACCAAACAAAACCGAAATTCCCTCCTGCAGCTGATGCTGGTGACCCTGTGTTTAACCACATGGTGGCCATCTGCAACCTCAGACCTGACTCCCACCATCTGCTACAACTTTCAATTCTTTTTCTTTCTCTTTCCCTTTGCATCTGGACTTCAAGCTTGCAAGTCCCTTGTCTCCACCCCCCACCCCACCCTACTCCCCGGCCTTTGTAATCTTCCTAGTTCTTTGTGTCCTTCCAACCTACCACTTCCTTCTATAAGCAACCTGATACTCAGTTCACAGCCTGGCCGAGTCTGTCCTGCTGACTAGCTCCGCCTGGGCCCTCCTGTCCCATGCTCTATGGCTTTCTTCCCTCCCTGCAGCACTCAGCGCTGAAAATGTTCTCCAGTGTCCTCAGGCTCCTGGTCTTCCTCCCGTCTGGAGCTAACCCATCCTGTCCTCCCGCAGCGTTTTCTCTTGGCCTGAAATAGTTCTAATCTTGCTGCTGTGGCACGAGCAAGCCTGTCATCACTCTGCTCCCTAGCCTTGTCCCCACACCAAAGGCAGGGAGACAGGGGCAGAGAGCCAGGATGAGGAGTGAGGGGCCTGGTTCCCAGTCTCCATGCGGCTGCCCATCCTCTGACTGATTTGTGACCTTGCACAATCCTGGGTCCTTTCAGAGTTTCTATTTCCTGATCAGTGAAGAACATGACTAGATACTCATCCCTGAGGATCCTTCCAGATGCATAATTTAGAATTCTCAGCCTCTTTGAAAAGCATCATAGAATCATCTGTTCTTGCGGTGGTATAAACGGAGCGATGGGCCAATGTGGAAATTGGATTCATCTGGAAGAAAACTGATACGTAATGCCCATATTTCTTTTTAAAATATTTTTGAGACAGCGTCTCATGAAGCCCCAGCCAGCCTCCAGTTTACTGGGTAGCCACGATGGTCCTTGCACTTCTGGTCCTCCAGCTTCCACGGTCCGTGTGCTAGGGTCATAGGCATGATCCACCACTCCCGTTTATGCAGTGCTGGGGGTCAAACCCCCCTTCAGGCATGTTAGGCAAACATCCTACCACCTGAGCTACGTCCTCAGCCCATGATGCCCATATTCCGTGTGTGTTCATTCCTTCAGATGACTGCTCAGACTAATACAGTCTGGTGCTCTGTGCAGTTTCCTGTCGTGTGCTTCTGCGTGTGAGATGTGATGGCTTAGAGTCTTTGATCCTGTGTTTGTGTTCATCTTGTCTGTCCTTTCTCTGCGGCAGTTTATATTCCTGTCCCCTTAAATCGTTTACACTTATTTTTGTATAGTGAGTGTGTGTGTGTGTGTGTGTGTGTGTGTGTGTGTGTGTATGTATGTATGTGTCCACCTTGGGTTATTGTCGTTTTGAGACAAGGTCTCTTATTGGCCTGAAACAACTCACTGTTTAGGCTACACTGCTGAGCAAGACCTGGAATATATCCATCTCCACCTCCTCAGCACTGGGGTTACAAGTGTGCACTGCTTCCTTACCCCAATTTTTTTTTTTAACATGGGTTCTGGGGATCGAACTCAGGGCCTCATGTTCACAAGGCAAGGACTTTACTAACTGGGCATTTCTCCAACCCCCTAAAATCACTTTAAGGAATAAGATAAAATCACCACACTGGCATTATCGTAGATGTGGTTTTGCCAACTTGCTAGGAAGATAACTGGTAACTAATCTCTGTTAGCAACGTTTGCTTCTTCTGTGTGGCTACAGCTGCAGTCCGCCAGTCTCTTGTTTGTGGATAATCCTGTGGGCACTGGCTTCAGTTACGTGAACACAACTGATGCCTATGCAAAGGATCTGGACACAGTGGCTTCAGACATGATGGTTCTCCTGAAATCCTTCTTTGATCGCCATAAGGAATTCCAGGTAATTCTTCAGCTTAGATGCAAAAGATGAGCAAGGAGTTCTTCACAATATTAAGCCACCCCCAAAAGTTCAGTGCCGTGGGACAGCCTGCGTAGACAGACCCTGTCTCGAAAACAAAAGCAAGCAAAAAGTTCGATGGCAGCCAGTTCTCAGAGACTTCCTCTTTTCTTCCTAGGTTGTGGGCTCTGACTTTCTGTCACCTAGCTAGACACCAATAATCAGACAGAGGGCAAAGACAAGCAGATTGAGTTTACCTGCCCTTGTACACTATAGAGATCTGAAGGTAGTTTATGTGAGTTGAAAGGCGATCAGGGTGTTTTAATTCTTTGTAAATTCCTTTCCTTACTAGACGGTTCCGTTCTACATTTTCTCAGAATCCTATGGAGGAAAAATGGCTGCTGGCATCAGTCTAGAACTTCACAAGGTAAATGGGAGGGTGACTTCTTTGTGATGGTTTTGAACAAAAAAATAGTGTTGCTTTCATACACCTACCTGATATTGAACAGACTTTGTTGTTGCTGTTTTAATTCTTGTGTGTGCTTGCACGTGCCATGGTATGTGTGGGGGTGGAGGCCAGAGGGCCACTCTCCTGAGCTCTCTCCTGCTACTGTGGGTTCTGGGGATCAAATTAGGTTGTCAGGAATGGAATCTTGTGCACATACATACCTGCAGGCAAACACTCATCATAGAAAATAAAAATAAATACATTTTTAAAAGATTGCCTTTTTTTTTAAAAAAATACGTTATGTGTATGAGTGTTTTGCCTGCATGTATGTCTGTGTAGCACAGACATGTATTTGTCTATGCATGTATGTGCATGCCTGGTACCTGCAGAGGCCAGAGAGGGCACTGGATCCCCTGGAACTGGAGATGGAGCTAGTTGTGAGCTGCCATGTGGGTGCTGGGAATCGAACCCAGGTCCTCTGAGAGAGTAGCTAGTGTTCTTAACTGCTGAGCCATCTCTCTAGTCCCTACATTTTTTTTTTTTTAAGGTCAGAATATAAACTAGCTAGGTGTGGTGGCACACACCTGTAGTCCAAACACTAGGAGGCTGGGGAAGGAGGTTGTGAGTTTGAAGCCAGCCTGGACTATACACCCTGTCTCAAAGACAGAAGAAAACTCGTCTACCAGGTAGCGCTCACCACTGTTTAGCACTTTGGAATACTTTCTGCTCACATACGTGAACTCCTAATCGAAATTCGGTCACACCGTGGCTGTCTCCGTCAGTGGGTCTCCTCCTTTTTCCTGCAGCATGTTTCACGCCCTGTCTTCAGACTTCTTTAAACGGTCCCAACATGTCTTTTAAGCTAGCTCATCCAAGCTAATACACAGTCCAGATGAATGACATCTGGCTTTGTGTCCCTAAGGGCTGTTCATCTAGCACAGTCTCCTTTTCTATGATGTTTATTTATTTAGAAATAATGCCCTGCTATGTAGCCCTAGCTGGCCTGGTACTTGCTACTAGCCCAGCCTGGCCTTGAACTTGTTGCAATCAACATGCTTCAGCCTTCTGATTTCTTTCCCCTCCCTCCCTCTGTTCCTCCTTCAGACTCCCTCCCTCCCTTCTGTAGATTGAGTTCATGGCCTCCTGTATGCTGAACACATGCTCTCCCACTGAGCTACACCCAATCCCCGCCCTGGCTTTATTCTTCTCTTCTCTTACTCTCTCCTCTCCTCCCTCTGCTCTCCTTTGCCCTCCCCTTCTCTTCCATTTCTCCCTCTTCCTCTTGCTCCCCTTCTTTGTACTAAGGATTACACAGCCCAGGACCCCGTGTGCGCTAGGCACGCACTCCCCTGCTGAATTAATTATACCCCCTGCCCTCTTTACCTCTGGCTAGCCTTGAGTTCCTTCTGTGGCCCAAACAAGCTTTGCAAATCCAGTCCTCCTGCCTCAGCCTCCTGACTAGCTGGGGTTACAGGCCTGTTCCACCAAGCCCAAGCGCAGTCTTGTTCTCTTGTTTTAGGTCTCTGAATAGCTCATATATTCCCATCGTTTAGCCTTTGCCTTACTCCCCTGGACAGCCTCCTAGTCTCTTTATTTCACCAGATTCGCGTAACTGGGTAACCTATACACAAGATAGCATACATGATACCCCAGCTTATGTTCATCTTTTGAGTGTTCAGTACTATGCTGTGGGGATAATTTCACTTTGGTTTTTAAGGAGCCTTTCTGCTTTGTCTTGAGTTTTATCATGTGGCCCATCTTTTTGGTTTTTCGAGACAGGGTTTCTCTGTGTAGTTTTGGAGCCTATCCTGGAACTCATTCTGTAGCCCAGTCCGGCCTCGAGCTCACGGAGATCCGCCTGGCTCTGCCTCCCAAGTGCTGGGATTAAAGGCATGCACCACCACCGCCCGGCATGTGGCCCATCTTTCTGGTGCATGTTTAATTTATGTCCAGCATTCTGTTTTGGGACTGGTGTAGAGAAGGATGGGCTTCCTTTCCTGTGTATGGTCCCCACCCACAAGGATGTCCTGCAGAGCCCCAGCCTCGGTGACTGCTGCTTGGCAGTGGTACCTGTACCCTAGGAGCCCCTGAGCACCTTGGAGGCTCCCAGACTTCAGGACATGGAGATCCCTACCCTCCCAAAGAGAGCTAGGGACAGATCCCATGCTTGTCCCGAGGACACCCATGAATAAGGCCGAGAGAAACTCAGCAGCCCATCCTTTATTTCCCCAGTGGTGGTCAGGGGCTGCCGTCCCGTGTGTGGTCTTCTGATGCCTGGGGACATTTGAACAGTGTGGGGTAGGAGAAGCCGTGAGTACGTGCCTCTGCTGAGGAGGGATGGAGGCCCTGGTGCCCTTGGTCAGAGCATTTCTTGACTCTTCTTTCAGGCTATCCAGCAAGGGACCATCAGGTGCAACTTTTCTGGGGTTGCCTTGGGTGACTCCTGGATCTCCCCTGTGGGTAAGTGTGTGATTTTTAGGCATCTCTCTTTTCTCCTATCCCTGTCCCCTTCTGTGACTTTGAACTTATTCAAAGTATGTATGACTTTTCTGGGGAAATATTATGAAAAGTCTGTTTGTCTCCAGTACCACAGACTGAAGGATTCTATCCAAGTCCTGCTTGGTGGGCCAGGAGTTTATGGGTGTTACTTACAGGGGGCTGGGTGACTCTTGTACAACTGAAAAGTCCTGTCCTTAGGCAATTAAAAAAAAAGAGGTTTTCTTTTTTTTTTTGGTTTTTTTTTTTTGAGACAGGGTCTCTCTGCATAGCCCTGGCTATCCTGAAGCTCACTCCATAGACCAGGCTGGCCTCGAACTCAGAGATCTGAGTTTGCCTCAGAAGTGCTGGGATTAAAGGAGTGTGCCACCATGCCCAGCCTAGGAAATATTTAAAAATTAGATGGTAATGATAATGGTAATGGTGTGTTTGTGTGTGTGTGTGTGTGTGTGTGTGTGTGTGTGTGTGTGTGTGTGTGAGAGAGAGAGAGAGAGAGAGAGAGAGAGAGAGAGAGAGAGAGAGAGAGAGAGAATGCCCTGAGAGAATGCCCTGGTGCATATATAGAGGTCAGAAGACAACTTTGTGGAGTTAATTTTTTTTCTTCTGCATTTATGTGGCTTCTTGGAATTTAACTCAGGTCACTAGGCTTGTGCAATAAATGCCTTTACCTTCTGAGCCATCCTGCTGGCCCCCCAGGCCATTTTAACCTCAGATGTTTTAGTGTTTCTAAGATTATGTATAGTGGGGCAGGCAGTAGGGAGCTTGGAATGTCAGGGAAGGGTCTTGTGAAAGTCTTGTGGTCCCCTTTCCCCCTTGATGGCTCTGTTATCATGGACTTAGCTATCTGCTGTATAGTTCTGTTTATTTTGTTGCCTTGACTACAGTTCAAGGTCTCTGATAGGTCACCACGGCCCCTCTGCTCTGTGGTGGCAACCATGCCAAGCCCGGGAGAAGCAGCCATCCCGCAGGGCTGTGCTGTCCAGATGAAATAAGAGGACAACAGAAGTTTCTGGGTTCTTGGAGAAGTCATCCCAGAAAGCATTCATTCACCCCGAGAGCATCCAAGATGTGTGGGGACGAGGTGTCATTGGCCTAGCCTCTGCGACCAAGCTGAGTCCTCTGATGTGATTTTCCCAGCGAAGGAATCAGAGTTTACAGTGGGAGATGGCTGTAGACACTCCAGGGGATGTTGAAATGCTCTCTCACACAGCGTGAGTGGCCTCGAAAAGAGGAGACCCAGTTCTGTGTGACTCAGCAGCACAGGGTGAATCTGTGTCACTGGCCTGTCCCCTCTAGCATCCTGACGCTAGAAGAGCATTTGCAGTGAAGTTTCCATGCGTGACTCGTGGTGGTGGTGAGGCAAGGTTGGTGTCGGGTCTTGCAATCTGAGGGCTGCACTTTTGTAATCCTTTGGGAACACAGACGGGAGCGCTCTATCTCGGACGCAATCAGGGTGTGGCTTCAGGCATCTGAAGTGATCATCTTGGCCAGGTTAACTCTCTTGGATTTCCTCAACCTCAGCATCACTGCCATTTGGAATAGTGTAGTGTTATTGTTGTGGGGAACTGTTTTGTGTGTTAAGGATATTTTGTTGTTGTTAGGGGGCAGTATGTGTAAGATGTATGCATGTGGTGTGTTAATACATGTGTGTAAATGCATGTGCCCATGCATGCATGCATAAGCCAGAAGAGGACATCAAATGTCTTTATCACTCTCTACTTTATATCCTTAAAGAAATTTTTGTGAGACTATTTTTTTTTCATGTGTGTGGGTGTTCACCTACATGTACATGCAGTGCCCTAGGGGCCAGAAGACGGCATGCGATCCTCTGGGGCTGGAGTTACAGGTGGTTGTGAACCACCTGATCAACTCAAACTCGGTCATCTGGAAGAGCAGAAAGTGGTCTTAACTGCTGAGCTAGCACTCCGGTCTTCGGCCTTATTTCTTGAGACAGGGCGTCTCCCTGACCCCGGAACTAGACCGGTGGCCTCAGCAATCTTCCCATCTCTGCCCACACAGTGCTGGGACGGTAGGCACATGCAACCAAACCTGGCTTTGCGTGTGGGTTTGGGGATTCGAACTCAGGTCCTCACGCCTGTGCAGCAAGCCCTCTTACCTGCCGAGCCATCGCCCTGGCCCCCATTTTTGGACATTTGTCTGTAGCATCCTCATCCTCTGGTCATGAGATGGCAGTAGGACCCCTCAGTGTGACAACCAGAAATGTCTTCAGATATTCCTTGGGAGACTTAAATGGCTCCTACGTTGGGAACCACTGTTCTGACAAAAGGTGACTTTTTGTTGGGTTTTGTTTGTTTGTTTGTTTTGTTTCTTGTTCAGTTGGTTGGTCAAGACAAGCTCTCATGTAATCTAACCTGACTCAGATTTGCTTTATAGCTGATGGCGGTCTTGAACTCCTGGTTTCTTGCTCCTGTCTCTTGGCACTTTGAAGGGAAGCCAGTGGGGTGGTCTTTTGGAAAGGCATAGCTAATTTGTACTTATTTGGTTTTCTTTAGATTCAGTGCTGTCCTGGGGCCCTTACCTGTACAGCATGGTAAGTGGGTGGGTCCTCTGCTCTGCAGTCTCCATGGGAAACAGCATCCCTGACTCCTGACCTCCGACCTCCTTTGGTCTCCAGAGAGAGTGTATTAGTTATCATCATTGCTGCCAGCTGACAGAAAGCCACTGAAGGGCAGAAGGATTTCTTTCAGTTTACAGTTGGAGAGGGTGTGGTCCGTTGGGAAGGCGTAGCAGCAGAGAGGGAGGATCAGGGAGCAGAGAGAGGCATGCTGGTGTTCACTGGGCTTTCTTTCCCCCTTTATGTTCAGTTGGGACCCCAGTCACTGGTTGTCCACATTCACACCTCAGTTAATCCAATCTGGAAAAATCCTCACAGACACACCCAGAGTTGAGCCTCACTGACGCCCTAGGGATTTCTTTTGAAAAACTGTGTGTCACGTGTGTTTGTTGACGCTGGGAATTGAGTCCTCATACATGCAAAGCTAGACTCTGCCAACTGAGCTTAGCCCCAAGCATTGTCATGTCATGCCCTCCCATCCCCACCCCACCTTCTTGAGGCAGGGTCTCATGCGTCCCATAGCTTCTTGTCTAGTCTACCAATTGAGCCACGTCCCTAGCCCCCAAACCTATGTAGACCAGGATAACTTAAAACTCACAGAGATCCCCCTACCTCTGTCTCCATTCCAGTCCAATACACAATCTTGAATCTCTTTTTCTTATGTGACTTTTCAGATACCCCTCCCCCAAAGTTGAAAGTTCATGGTAAACCTAACCCCTCATGGGCCTACTATCTTGATTCATTTAACAGTCTGCTCTGTTTCTTCCGTCAATAAGTATGTGACTTGGGGCTGGGGATGTAACTCAGTGGTAGAACACAGCCTAGAATGCACACGGTCCTGGGTTCGATCCCCGGCACCTCTCTGACTCTTCTGACTATGTCCTCTTTAGGTAAGCTTCCATTTTCCTTCCCTCTCTTGCTCATCCCCAGCTGCAGCAGTACTGGATTCACACTCCCTAATCAAGTGGGCTTTTTGTTCTCCATTTATCTTCCAGTCTCTCCTTGATGACAAAGGCTTGGCTGAGGTGTCGGACATTGCAGAGCAAGTCCTCGATGCTCTAAACAGGGGTTTCTATAAGGAGGCCACTGAGCTATGGGGGACAGCAGAGACAGTCATTGAAAAGGTAAAGAGCTGTGCATGACATGGCTTTGCGCCTGGGGGAGGGGACCCATGGCTGGTATTGTCAGGATGAGTCTTATCCTGGGCCTCCCACAGTCTTAGAACTGCTTGCATGTCGAATGATGATCTAGATGGCTTTAGCAATGACATCGTAGCCTTTAGAGGGTCAGCAAGCCTCCTAGGCTTGAAAGACCTCCTTGTTCCCGACTGAATGTTCAGATTCTATAAGAAAGATGGTCTTAGGGGCTGGAGAGATGGCTCAGAGGTTAAGAACACTGACTGTTCTTCCAGAGGTCCTGAGTTCAATTCCCAGCAACCACATGGTGGCTCACAACCATCTGTAATGAGATCTGGTGCCCTCTTCTGGCTTGCAGAAATACATGCAGGCAGAACACTATAAACATATTAAATAAACAACATAATAAATAAATAAATATTTAAAAAAAAAAAAAAAGAAAGACGGTCTTAGCCGGGCAGTGGTGGCACACAGCTTTAATCCCAGCACTTGGGAGGCAGAGGCAGGTGGATCTCTGTGAGTTCCAGGACTGCCAAGGCTATGCAGAGAAACTCTGTCTGAAAAAAATAAATAAATAAATAAAATAAAAAAATTTAAAAAAGAAGGAAGACTGTCTGGTGGCCAAGCAGAGTAGTGCATTCTTGTAATATCCCAGCACTTGGGAGGTAGAGTCAGGAGGATCAGGATTTCAGGGTCACTTCAGCTACATAATAAGTTTAAGGTCAGCTCAGGCTACATGAGACCCTGACTCAGAAACAAAACAACAACAAAAACTCAACAAACAAACAAAAAATATGATTCAGTAGCTTAGTATGTGTCTTAGTTGGGGTTTCTATTGCTGTGAAGAGACACCATGACCATGGCAACTCTTATAAAGGAAAACATTTAATGGGGTGGCTCACAGTTTCATAGGTTCAGTCCATTATCATCATGGTGGGACATGGCGGCGTGCAGGCAGACGTGGTGCTGGAGAGGTAGCTGAGAGTTCTACATCTTGTACAAGGAACAAGAAGTGGTCTGTCCCACTGAGTGTGGTTTGAGCACATATGAGACCTCAAAGCCTGCCTCCACACCCCCGCACAGTGACACTCTTCCTCCAACAAGGCCACGCCTACTCCAGCAAGGCCACACCTCCTAATAGTGCCACTCCCTTTGGGGACATTTTTAGTTTTTTGAGACAAGGTTTCTCTGTGTAGCCCTAGCTGTCCTGGAACTCACTCTGTAGACCAGGCTGGCCTCGAACTCACCAAGATCTGCCTGCCTCTGCCTTCCGAGTACTGGGACTAAAGGCGTGCGCCACCACTGCCTGGCCCATTTTCTTTCAAACCACTACAACTGGTAGTGCACATCTGTAATCCAGCACTTCTGAGGTAGAAGAAGCAGGAGGATCAGGGGTTCCAGGTCATCCTCAGCTACATAGCAAGTTTGAGGCCAGCCAGTACAATGTAAGATAATGTCTCAAAACACCAGAGAAAAGAGACTGCGTGCTTGGGGGAATGTGTATTTTAAAGACAATATATTTTCTTACTTGGATCCTTGTCAAGTAGTATTCTGCCTTGAGTCAGGTCAAAAAAAGAACTCGATGGCCAAGAGGACACTCGGCCACTCGGCTCCCTGCACACTGACGCACGGGCCCTTGTGTTCCAGTGGTGTCTGGGCTCCCATGAGCTATGTGCTGTAGGCGCATGGGCGGGCACCTCTGCCATCTAAGCCTTTAGAGACGCTTTCTTACTAGTCCAGTAAATTTATAAGCTTAAGGTCATCCTTGGAAAGCCAAGCACTTTTCTGTTTGGCAAACTTTGACGGCGGACAGAAAAAGAAACCACCCGAATGTGCTCTCTATTTCAGAACACAGATGGGGTAAACTTCTATAACATCTTAACTAAAAGCACTCCGGAAGCCTCTATGGAATCGAGCCTTGAATTCCCCCGGAGCCCCTTAGGTGAGCGTACCTTGCGGCTGTTAGCCCCTACCCCGCCTCTGTGCAGGAAGACCTGTCCTGTTACCAACATGCAGTTTATATAACAGAAAAGTAGCTTTCAGTGGTTCTAAGTCTGTACACAGAGTTGCACACTCGTCACCTCAATCCAGTTTTAGAATATTCCCATCACCCCAGAAAGAGCCCACACGTGTATTTGCAGTCTCTTCTTCCCACTCCCAGCCCCAGGCAATCACTTCAGTCGCTTTCTGTGTCTCTGGGTTTTGGCTTTTCTCAACATTCTATATAAATGGAATCATACAGTGGTTTTTTGGGTTTTTTTTATTTTTTATTTTTTGGTTGGTGTTCCTTAGCATACTGTATTTGGGAAGCAACTTGATCTTAGAGCCAAAGGGCCAGGGAGCAATGGGAACCAATGCCTTTTGATGAGGGAGGGTTGAGAATGATACACCCAGGACCTAGTGCATGCTCAGCACATGCTCCGCCAGTGAGCTGCATCACAGGGGCAGCAGTCTCTGCTCACTGAACTGCAGGGTCAGGTCCCTGCAGGGCTGACTGTGGTGGTCTCTCAGCTGGCCCGGCTTGGCTTTGATTGCAGAGTGCCCGAAACCCTCCTCCAGCAAGCTGGATGCTCCTTGATTCCTCTTCTCAGCTGACTTCCTTTGTTCAGGGTAATCCCAGTGGCCCTACAGTGCCCACAGACTGCAGTTATCAATACCAACCTACCCGATTTCCACCTGCTTCTGGCCCCCTTTCTCCCCTCCACATGGATCAAAGTGACACTTTTTCCTTTCCCAGGAAAAGGCCTCCCTCCCCCGTGCCGACTCCCCCGGGAGCTTGGGAAAGATGTCTGTGGGGTCCTGATGCCGGGTCTTTGACTCACTGTGTACCAGTTTGCTTTCAGTTCGTCTGTGTCAGCGTCACGTGAGACACCTACAAGGAGACACCTTGAGTCAACTCATGAATGGCCCCATCAGAAAGAAGCTCAAAATCATCCCTGAGGATTGTTCCTGGGGAGGTACTTAAATGACCTAATCAAGTGCCGTCTGTAAGGGGGATGTGGGCCATTTGAGAGCCCTTCATTCGTAGACTGGGTTTCCTTGGTGATGGCGGGCTGTGGTAAGTAAAGTAACACTACCGCCTGCAGCAGATGGAGAATCAATCGTCAGTGACTTGACACAGTGAATCAGAATAAGGAGCTGGCAGAGAAATGGCTGGGAAGCGGCCTGTGATTGGCTGTGCGTCGATCACTGTTGAAGCCTAGTACGGATGCATGGGGACTACTACACCCTTTACCTAGTAACACAGTGAAAACGCAGGAGAGGGGCACGGTAGTACTCGCCTGAAATTCCCAGGACTTAGGAGGCTGACAGAGGAGCGTCACAAGTTTGAGGCCAGCCTGGGCAATTTAGGGGAACACTGTCTCTAAAAAAAAAAAAAATAGAGGGCCGGGGAAATGGCTCAGTGGTTAAAGGCACTCGTCATCAAACCTGTTGACCCTGACTTCAGTCTCCGGGACTCACGTGCTGGAAGGAGAGAACTGACTCCCAGAAGCTGGCCTCTGCTTGAGCCCATGGCGTGTATCTGTCTCCACCCCCCACCCACCCATCAGAAAATAAACAGAATTGAAAAAATTATGATAAAATGCTACATGTAAGGCCACAGCTGGTCACATGTGAGATTTCCAGCCAAAGGTCCTTTGAAAGGTATCAGACAACCCATGTGCATGGGCAAGTTCTGGCCAGTTCCCATGCTGGCCTTTCAAACATGCTGGTGCTTAGATATGGTCTGCCATGTCTGTCTTCTGGTCTGGAGGTCACAGTGTGGAAATACTTGAGTCTTTAGAGACCAAGACCAGATAGAAATCTTGGGTAAGGTCCTACTTAGTCCTATGGGGGCCTTTGGGACAAGCAGAGTGGCATTTCTTTGGTTTGCATCCAAGATACCCCAAGACTACAAGGTCAGGGGGCCCTTCTCTCAGGTCACCCCCCTTAGAGCTGCTGAGAACTATGTTTTGTTTTGGTGGGTTTTTTTTGTTTGTTTGTTTGTTTTGTTTTTTTCTGTTTTTGGTTTTTGCAGACAGGATTTCTCTGTGTAGTTCTGGCTGTCCTGGCATCTGCTTTGTAGACCAGGCTGGCCTCGAACTCACTGAGATCCACTTGCTTCTGCCTCCTGAGTGCTGGGATTAAAGGTGTGCGCCACCACCGCCTGGTGAGAGCTATGTTTTGACCCTGGTCCTGACTTTGTTAGCTTTCATGGCTCGTCCTGTCACAATCTGCATCACTGGAGCTCATTTCTGACTTAGTATCTTCATATCTCTGAGTCAAATAAAAAAGCCAGACTATGGCATTAGACGCTACAGAGGCCTTGGTATAGTGGCAGACCCCTGCAGTCCCCAGTACTCAGCAGTCTGAGGCAGGAGGATTGAGAGTTCAAGGCCTGCATGGGCTACATCGTAAGATCCTGTCTTTAAATAAATAGCCAGGCGTAGTGGCTCACACGTGTGAACCCAGCACTTGGGATGCTAAGGTCTGTATCACAGTGAGTTCTATCTAGCCCAGCCTAGGTTAATGTCCTTGCTGTTCTTGCAGAGGACCTGAGTTTGGTTCCCAGCACCCACCCTGGATAGCTTACAGTCTCTAACTCCAGTTCCAGGGGATCCAGTGCCCTCTTCTGGCCTCCATAGGCACTGCATGCATGTGGTACACCTGACTGTACACAGGCACACACACATGCGCATAAAGAGAAAATAAATCTTCTTAAACATCCAAATAAATAAAAAGGACAGGCTTTCCTTGGCTCCGAGTTGCAGTTGGTCAGTCAGGTCTGAATTCAAGTCTTAGCTCACTCACTGGTGGCTGGCGGTTTCACCCTGGCTGTGTTCCTCAGCCTCTCTGAGCCTCCTTTACTTGGACTTGGTCCAGGCTGCCTGTCTTCCAGCATAGTGAGGAAGAACTGGAAATCACCTCTGTAATATTTACGTAGCCTCGTGCCTGTCAGATAAATGGCGGTGGCTGTGATGTTGTCACCAGCTATGATGGTGGGGCAGGTGGTCGGGCATCAGGAGTCTGTGCTGGCTGCTGGCACTTCTTAGCCATTTGCCTTTCCTGAAGGCCTGCTTTGAAGTAGCTTAGATCTGGTTTGGTCTGTGATAAGATAGCCCTGCTTAGGTTCAGGACTTGGAACACAGCCCTGAGACAACTTAGCACTGAACTAACTTTGGCCCAAAGCACAATTTATTCCCAAGTGGACCAGCTAAAAGGGTTTCTGGGCCTCTGCCTCCCTGTTTCTTTCTGCAGATTTCAGCTCCTTGTTGCACACGGCAAGGGACCATGTGCACTATTTGTATTTCCTTTCTACCCAGCTATTGCTGGCCACTCGGCCTCTGTGGAGCACCTGTTTGTCATCCAGCCTTTGCTATCTAGGGACTTTTGGGTACCATAGTTTAGGATGCCTGGGCTCAAAGATACTTCTTTATTTTATTTATTTATTTATTTATTTATTTATTTATTTATTATTTTTTGAGACAGAGTTTCTCTGTATAGTTTTGGTACCTGTCCTGGATCTTGATCTGTAGACCAGGTTGGCCTTGAACTCATAGAGATCCACCTGGCTCTGCCTCTCGAGTGCTGGGATTAAAGGCAAGCGCCACCGCTGCCTGGCGAAAGATACTTCTTAATCCGGCCCATCCTAACCTGCTACCTTTCTCTCCTTCTCCTTCTGTAGCCCAGTCATCTTTTGTCTTCATAAGCATGGAGGGAGACTTCATGAAGCCTGTCGTCCATATTGTGGATGAGTTGCTGGAAGCTGGGGTCAATGTGACTGTGTATAATGGACAGCTGGATCTCATTGTGGACACTATGGGTAGGCACCAACTCTCAGGGACACGTGGAAGCAATCATGGGTCAGGCTAGAAGGAAATGGCCTTGGATACGTTAGCCTTGGGGTCGGTGGCATTAATGTCAGGAGGAATACCATTTCCTGCTGTATCCATCAACCCCTGGGTCTTTCCAGTTCTGGGGTCCCCGGGTATGATTACAGAAAAGACTGTCTGCCCACCTCTTGTTTTCCTGGCTCTTGGCCAAATTCACTACTTAATTGAGGGAAAGCTTTATTTTTGTGTTGTGTTACAGAAGGTGTTAAACACTAACCATTAACAACTCTATTTCCAAGGCCCCAGGAGAATTGGTCTCTCAGGCAGTATCTCATTGCCTTGTTTGAGAGCCACGGAGTCCTGTGGGTGCTTAGAGACCAGATCTTAGAACCCACAGGGAAAGCTGTGCCTAGTGACCCCGCCTGGGACTGGAAGGAAAAGTCACGGCTCAGGACCCCCAAGGCCAAGTTCTCAGCACAAAGGAGATTTATTTGTCCCAGATGGACAGAGGGCAGGAATAAGAGACAAAGAAGGGAGGGAACCAGGGAAAGGGGGCAGGGGTATTTGTCCCAGAGGGACAAAGGACTGCCTCTGGATAGAGAGGAGGTAGACGTGGCGCATAGGAAAATGGCGGTTTATAAAGGTACATGGGGAAACCTCGCTTTAGGATGAGGTGCTTGACTTTAACTGGGCATGTTAATTAGGTGAGTCAAAGGGGGCTTCTGATTGCTGGACTTCAATACTTTGATAGCTGGACTTTGGTAGTCAGTCTCAGGAGGAGGAGATGGCCAAATAAGGGAATAGACCCTGGGGGCTAGCTTTAAGAATGTAGTCTAGTGGCTCTTAGCAAGGCAGAGGGAATTGGGGAGAAGGGCAAGGCCTGCCAGAACCACGTGCTCTGAGTAGGTTAATGTCCCTTCAGTGATTATAACTACTGAAGCCAAGACAGAATGATTAAAATCTCAAGGCCTGGGGGCTGGAGAGATGGCCCAGTGGTTAAGAGCCCTGACTCCTCTGCCAGAGGACCCAGGTTCAATTCCCAGCACCCACATGGCAGCGCACAACTGTCTGTAACTCCAGTTCCAGGGGATCCAATGCTCTCATACAGTCATATATGCAGGCAAAACACCAGTGCAAATAAAACTTTAAAAATAAATATAAAAAAAAATCTCAAGGCCTAGATGAGTATTAGAGTGAGTTCAAGGCCAGCCTGAAATACTTGAAATTTAGCAAGACATTCTCTTAAAAAAAAAAAAAAGACTGTGAGACATTTAAAAGTTTAAAAAAAAAAAAAAAAGCCAGCCTCATAGCTGTTGGATTTCTCAGTTAGCCTAAGTATGTACAGGAGCCTTCTAGAAAAGAGGTTCACAAGCCCCACCAAGAACTGCTTGTAACAAGATCCCAGTGAGTTTAATGTACATTACTGTTAGGAAGCTCTAAGTTACAGGACCTAGATTGTTTTCTCTGTCTCTGACTCCACCAAGCTCTTAGTACTGATCCTGTTCCTTGGCCCCTCTCACTAGGTCAGGAGGCCTGGTTGCGGAAGCTGAAGTGGCCACATCTGTCCAAATTCAACCAGCTGAAATGGAAGGCCCTGTACAGCAATCCTAAGTCTGTGGAAACATCTGCATTCGTCAAGTCCTATGAGAACCTAGCCTTCTACTGGATCCTAAAGGCGGGTCACATGGTGAGTGATCCCAAGAAAAGCTTCAGATTTGGGAATATTTGGAGTCCCTACCCCTCAGTCCCACTCCCCGCCCCATGCGTGTGTGTGTGTGTGTGTGTGTGTGTGTGTGTGTGTGTGTACATGTGTGTGCGTGTATCTTGCATTCTTACATGCATGTGGAAGCCAGAGTTATGCTGGGTATTGTCTTCCTTGATCACCTTGTTTGTTTGTAGGCTGGGGTTCACCACATAGCCTTGGCTAGCCTGGGGTTCACTATGTAGACCATAGACCAGGCTGACCTTGAACTCACAAAGATTCGCCTACCTCTACTGGGATTAAAAGCACATGTCACCACACCTGGCTCAACCTTACTTTTTGAGACAAGGTCTCCCTGAATTTGGAGCTCAGCAATTGAGCTAGGCTGGCTGGCCAGTGAGCTTGGGGTCTGCCAATCTCTGCCTCTCCAGTGCTGAGATTATAGGTGTGGTCTGCTGTGACTAGCTTTTCACAGGTGCTAAGGGTCTGAACTCAGGTCCTCAAGCTTTCAGGGCAACTTTACCAGCTGACTTATCTCCCCAATCTGTGTTTTGAGTTTTTTTATAATGAAATTCTACTAAGGTTAAGCATTGCTGATCCAAAAATCTAAACTCCAAAACTTTTTAAACATTAACATGACTTTGCAAGGAGAAAGATCATTGCCAGACCTCGGGTCATCTCACATAGTCGAGACACCATGTGCTAAAAACATTGCACAAAATTACCTTCATCCCATAAGGGTGAGTGACAGTCATCTTGAGTCCCAGCCTCAAGATTTCTTGTTGTACATATGCAAATCTGGAAAAAAATCTCAAGCACTCTGGTGTCGTGTCCTTCATCGAAGGGTTACTCAGCCTTGATTAGCACTCTTTGAGGCTGAAGGTAAACTCATTTTAAAGTTGAAATCTCCCTGGGAGAGGTATGCTGGGCTCCTCTTCATTCTCTGTTTTAAATGAATTCATAGGATGCATTGCTCTTAACAGTTCGCCCTGGGGGAAGAAGAGAGAATTACCTTTCCATGACCACGTAAAACTTAAAGCTGAGGGGCTGGAGAGATGGCTCAGAGGTTAAGAGCACTGGCTGCTCTTCCAGAGGACCTGGGTTCAATTCCCAGCAACTACAAGGTGGCTCACAACCATCTGTAATGAGATCTGGTGCCCTCTTCTGGTGTGCAGGTATACATGTAGGCAGAACATTGTACATGTAATAAATACATAAATCTTTAAAACAAAACTTAAAGCTGAGCTGAGCACAATGATATCCTCATAGAATCCCAGCACTCAGGAGACAGCCAGGAGGATCAGGAATTCAAGTCTGGCCTTGACTACATAATAAATTCCAGAGCCTGGACTACCTAAGACCCTGTCTCAAAACAAAACAAAAATGCTGGCTGCTTTGTGAAGTCTAGTCACAGTACGCATGGCACAAGGTGGGGAGTGTCTCCAAGCAGTGGTGGCCCAGGGACATGTTTGGAAGAGGCTGTGGGTATAAAGAGGGACTCCAGGCTGTGGGCACTTCCATGCTCATGGAGGGAATGTACTATTTCCTTTTTAGGTTATGTGTTGATTACATAGCTTTCTTTGAGCTGAGAGATTGCTAATCCCAAGTGCCCCCAAGTCCTACAACAGACACACATATTGATGAAGGAATTGGGAATAGCAAAGGCAGAAGGTCCCCCAAAACCTCATTAATCAAACACCCGTATGTCTCCTAAGTACTAATCATGAATACTGCTGGTAGATGCCTGGAGCATAGAGGTGGTAAGTTCCTGGCCTCATGGAACTGCAGGTCTCAGAGGGCCTAGGTTTATAGAAATACGATAGGATTACAAATCAAACATTTACTAATAGTGAATCATAAATTTATTTAAAGACAATTCTTTGGTATACTATTTATTAGAGACTAAATTTTCACAGTAGTGAGATGCATAGGCCTGTTTATTTTTATATGAAGAACTATATCTTGGCTGAGTATTTGATACCCCAGACAAAGAGGATCTTCAGTGATTTTCAGAACTTACCTCTGTTTTAGTTTTGGGAGGTTTATTTTATTTTTCTTTCTTTTAAATGATTTATTTATTTTTATTTTATGTGCATTGGTGTTTTGCAGACATGTATGTCTGTATGAGGGTGTCAGATACCTCTGTGAACTGCTGTGTGGGTGCTGGGATTGAACCCGGGTCCTCTGGAAGAGCAGCCAAGTGCTTTTAACCATTGAGCCATCTCTCCAGACCATTATTTTATTTTCAGATGTATGTGTCTGTATGAGTACATGCCACATGTCTATGGGTGCCCATGGATACCAAAAGAGGGTGTCAAGCTTGAGTTACAGGTGATCTGCCCAACACGGATCCTGGAGACTGAATTCGGGTCCTCTGGAAGAACAGCAAGTGCTCTTAACCACTGAGCCACCTCTCTAGCCCTGCTGTTTTGACTTTAAAATATTTTTAAATTATGTTATTTTTGCAGAGGGTTGGGGGGTGACGGACATGTAGAGGTGAAAAGACAACTCAGAGCTGTCCCTTCTTTCCTTCAGCCTCATGGGTCCAGAGGATCAAATTCAGGTTGTCGGCTTAGCAACAACTGCCTTTCCCTGCTGAGCCATCTTGCTGGCCCATTAATTTGATTTTTTAATGGTCACTGCTGAGAATGCTGCTTCATAGAAATAAGTAAAAGAAAGTAGTAGAAGAAATTAGGGTCATTTAAAAAAAATCATTGGAAATTATGTCCTACATTCATTTGGCTTGGGCTTTTTTTTTTTTTTTTTTTTTTTGATAGTGTCTCACTGTGTAGCCCTGCCTAGCCCAAAACTCACTATATAGACTAGAT
>CABHPP010120830.1:0-14096 GCA_902168425.1 Peromyscus attwateri | reverse complement strand
GAAGTTTGGTTATCATTTCTTTTAAATGATTAAACCCTGTTTTACTATTTTAATTCTTTACAATGTTGTCTTTATCAGGAAAATTTTCAAAGAAAACTTGTCACAGAGAAGTTACTCAAGGAAGAGTACCTTCATTCAGAATTGTTGCCCCAGGAGAGGTAGAGCTTGGGATTTCTTGAAAGGAGAAGTGGTCAAAGACAAAAGTGGCTCAAACAGGCAGAACAGAACTGAAGGCAGTTAGGTGATCATGTGCACATGCAATTTAACCACGTGAGTTTGAGCTTGACATGGTGGCACAGGATTTTAATTCCAGAACCCAGGATCAGAGGCTGATGGATTTCTGGAATTTAAGGCCAGCTTGTTCTACCTAGTGAGTTCCTGGCCAGCTATGGGTATACAGTGAGACAATGTCTCAAAAAACTATGAACAAAGGACCATAACAAAGAAACCCAACCCAACAAATGTACTCAAAATCATCAAGGGTTTTACTTACCAGTGCTTACAAAGGTTGCATTTCTATTTCCCCATATAGTATAGAGTGAATACTGAATTGTAAAAGGGTAGTCATCATGCTTTGATGAAGACGTTCCTGGATCACAAACTGGCAGCAGGCTTGGAGAAGACATAAATATCAAAAAGACAGTATATAATTGTGTTTTCTAAAGTAAGTACTTTCAAGTGTAATAAAGAGGTTCAGGAGACCATGGACACAAAGATTCTTCTTTAAAATTTAATCATTCTAAAGACATTGAGGTCATTTTAGTCATGCTTGAACATATTCAGCACTTAATATGCCCAGGAATGTCAACAATAGGAATTATTTCTATATTCTTGATTTTATTTTAATTGATTCATCAAAAATATCCTTTGACTATCAGTATTCTCAAAATTTTTTTTCACAATGTTGATTCTGTTTTCTCTCACAAACTTGAATTATTCTGTAATTTCTATTTTTCTATTGATTTGTCCTTTATAATTATAATTTTTGTTCACTGATTTAACTGGAAAACTCATCTGTAGATTGCAATTACTTTTCAGGTTCAGTTAACAGCATTCAATAAACACAATAACTTTCTTTTTTCCAATATCTTTCTTAGGAAGCAGAAGTTCTTGGACTTTGCTAACAGCCTTCCGTGATTATACACGTGGTAGCTTATCAACTTACTTCTTCACTGTATATCACAGATGATATTTTATTATCTAGATATACTAGACACTACTCCTTGCTGATAACACCATGGCTGCTGCTCTATATAGTTTAGAGAGTTTTGGTAAATTACTGTCATATGTCATTGATAATCTGCAGTAAAATACTAAGATAACAATTGTAAAACTTACTTGAAATAAGCTGTTTTTGTAAACTGTTATTGCTCCATTTTTGTTCTCAGGAGACTCTGAAACACATCTTGTTATTCTAGAAGGAAACTTGTTAGAAGTTAGCAGAAAATTTCTCAAGGAGTTCTAAAATTTCTCACATTGGCAATTAAATAATTCACTGTGAAAATATGTGCATCACTTCTACTTACATACCTTAAACTAATAGAGACTTTACCTCCATCCAAACAGCGTTCTCAGAAAAAAAAAAAAACTCCATACTTTGAGATTAATACAATATTAAAATACCAGAAAACAATAGTTATCATTATAGTAACTTTAGATTCTTATCTTCCTTTATATTTTACTGAAGTGATTGAGATGTATTTTTTATTTTATGTATAAGAGTGCTTCGTTCACATGTATGACTGTGTACCATACAATGTCTGGTGCCCATGATTATTAGAAATATGTATCAATTCTCCAAAAACTGGAGTTGTGGATGGTAGATGAGCCAACATGTGGGTGCTGGGAATAGAACCCAGGTTGTCTACAAGATCAAGTCCTCTTAACCACTGAGAAATCTCTCCAACTACAATAAATAATCTTTATCAAGACCTAATTGCCCAAAATACTAATTATCATTAAAGATTAAAAATATATTGACACCACTCCTTCATCCCTATTTGAAGTTTCTCCCCACTAAAAGCTTTTCTCCTGCAGCCTAGCTTTCATGGTTCCAGAAAGGACGATGCAACATGCCAATTCTATTTTAGTTAAAAACATATTGAAAAAATATAATAAAATAAATACCCTCATTTGATTCAAAATTAGTGACAAATGAAGTTGAAACTATGAACATTACATACTAATTTTCAACAATGTAAGTAAGAGTATAATAGCCAATTATAACAGACAGTAGTCATTAAATTATAGAACATTGTGATGTACATAATATAGAGTGAGTTACTCTGAATAAGGGTAATAAAGGAGATTCCAGTATAATGAATTAACATGACTGTGACCCAGAAGTAATTATGAAGCTTCTGAATTCCAGTGCAAGGGACCTTTCAACTAAGGGTGAGCCTGTTAGGAAGACGGATTAGAAGCCTTTCTTCTGCTGTCATTCTCATTGTCACATCTGGGAAATGTGATTCTCTTTATCTGTCATTAGGCTCAAAGCAAAAAGAAAGAAAAAGCTTTTCAAATCAGAAGCATGTCCTCAGATGTAATCTCCATGTTGTTATCTTAGGACAAATCTCATGAGGGATTTCAGTGCTCTGTTCTCCATGTCTATTCTAGTTGATTGAAATAATCAAAAATTTTGTGTGTGTGGATGCGTTTCAAATCACCAATTTGAAATTTCATTTTATGTTTAAGAATAATAAAAAAAACCATAATCTTATTAGACATTAAATAAAATAACACATCTCATGGAACACGGAATGCAATGGTTTCCTGTGTTCTCTGGAATGTTGTGTATGAATCACTAAACAATGAGGATTAGTTTAAACATTGTCACAATTCACAGTCAGAGAGCATCGCAAATGGAAGAAATTCACTCAGGGCTAATGGAAAAATAAGAACAGGAAAACTATTAAATGGCTAGATTATACATGTTTGGATTCAATTATACCATGCACAATGTTGTTTAACAATCCATCTATGCCCTAAGTTTATGTAACAGTAACAGATTACATCGGCATTCGCACCCAGGAATGATGGGGAGTATTTTGTTTGTTCTAATAAGCAGACTGTAGTATAGCACACGCTTCTACTTCAGTTAATCACCATGATATTTTTGTGAGTTCCAGAAATAACTTTTGTCATGTAACTCGATGTTAGAGGACTTATGTAGCAGATACAAGGCACGGAATTTAACTTCCAGTAACACTGTGTGTGTGTGTGTGTGTGTGTGTGTGTGTGTGTGTACATACATATAACATATATAATTCTGAATAGTTCAACACTGTTGTATACTCATATAATATCCGTACTTGAGAGGGGAAAAGGGGATAATATTGCGTTCAAAGCCAGCCTTTTCTATTAGGCAAAAATAACAACAATCTGATTAAATTTTAAAAAATGAGTAAAATTTAAGAAGAAAAGAATGTATTTTGTAGTAGTGAAGAAACTAAAGCCCTGGAAAGTTAAAGATTCTAAAGCTTTGGAAGTTTTTGTGGAAAGAAATTAATTGATTTCCTTATCTTGGACTCATAATTCATAACAAATACAATTATGCATAATTATTTCTTCCAACTTATCATTAATTTGAGTCACCTAATCAGTATTAATTCAGAAATCATAAGTTAGGCATTAGCAATGAAGACATTTAGATATATTTGATCATATTTTCATTAATTGCTATGGAATAGGACATAAATAGAGGGAAAAGTACTAATCTGTCTGAGTTCAGATTTTAATGTTGACTATGATCATAAAATTACTCTCCAACCAATGTGTGAATGCTACTTCATGCACTTTTATGCAAATATTGCTATGCTGGTAATTGGATTTAAGGCATAGTCAGCAGGAGGGAAGCAATGCCTGTTACTTGAAACCTAGATGGTTTCCCTGGGATAGTGAACTCATGGATGTTAGAAAACAATCTACTATTACCTCTTTGCAAGATGAGCACAATTCCTTATTGTATTCTAAATTGTATTCTTAAACTCACAGGACAGTGAAGCTACCACCCTTTATAAAAGAAGTTCTTCTTTACAGCAGATGAAGATGATCATAGAAATCCACAACTGAACAAAAATATGTAAAGTTCAACAGGTAACAGAGATCTCAGCCCCCATCAGATATATCTGAATCTTGACTCCTGTGTATGTGATTTAGGAACTTCATAGAAGAAGCAGGCAGCCAAAAAACTGTAAAAGCCAGATTATCATGGAGTCTTCTGTGAAACGACCTCTCCTAGAAGTGTTTAAAAAACAATACCAAAGCAATGATACTTTCAATAGATATATCAATGTGGAAGGGAAAATGTTCTAGAGACAAAGAGTACATTCCATTGATGACTGCTGGTGGAGGAGAATTTTCCTCTCCCAGGGATGAGCCTCCTTATTGATTGTCCAATAAAGAGTGATCAGCAATGAAACCATATACATACTACTAACAAAAACAGATTCAGCAGGTTTTGTTTATTTATATTTGTGTTTATGTGTATGTGTGTGTGTGTGTGTGTGTGTGTGTGTGTGTGTCTGTATGTCTGTGCACAGACATACACAGAGCATCTCAGCTCCCCCCAAATACACACACACACACACACACACACACACACACACAATAATAATAATAATAATAATAATAATAATAATAATAATAATAACTGGGTGGTGGTGGCACATGCTTTTAATCCCAGCACTCAGGAGGCAGAGCCAGGCAGATCTCTGTGAGTTCAAGGCCAGCCTGGTCTACAGAGTGAGATCCAGGACAGGCACCAAAACTACACAGAGAAACCCTGTCTCAAAAAACCAAACATCATCATCATCATCATCATCATCATCATCATCATCATCATAAAAAGAGACTAGCAACTTGAGAGTGTGGGGTATGTGAGAAGTTCAAGGGATGATAATTAGAGGGGCTGAGGGAATGAAAAGACAGGTAGGTGATATAACCTATCTCAGTTGAAATTATTAAAATAAATGAAGTCTTTAAATTACACTCCTCAAATATGGTTATTTTTTATTATTTGATGTGTCTATAATGAAAACTCAATTTAATGTTGAGTTTTCAACCTGTGCCTGGCAATAATAAAACATTTTTCATTTCCACTGATTGATTGTTTGTCTCAGTGTCTGAGCTACTGGTGTTATACCTAGGAAGCGATCTCCTATGCCAATGCATTCAAGACTACTTCCTACTTTCTCTTCTAGCAGGTCCAGAGTAGCTGGATTTATGTTGAGGTCTTTGATCCACTTGGACTTAAGTTTTGTGCACGGTGATAGATATGGATCTATTTGCAGCCTTCTGCACGTTGATATCCAGTTATGCCAGCACCATTTGTTGAAGATGCTTTCTTTTTTCCATTGTACGCTTTTGGCTTCTTTGTCAAAAATTGTATGTTCATAGGTGTGCGGATTAATGTCAGGGTCTTCAATTCGATTCCATTGGTCCACAAGTCGGTTTTTATGCCAGTACCAAGCTGTTTTTATTACTGTAGCTCTATAGTAGAGCTTGAAGTCAGGGATCATGATGCCTCCAGAGGTTGTTTTATTGTACAGGATTCTTTTGGCTATCCTGGGTTTTTTGTTTTTCCATATGAAGTTGAGTATTATTCTTTCCAGGTCTGTGAAGAATTGTGTTGGTATTTTGATGGGAATTGCATTGAATCTGTAGATAGCTTTTGGTAAAATTGCCATTTTTACTATGTTAGTCCTGCCTATCCATGAGCATGGGAGATCTTTCCATTTTCTGACATCTTCTTCAATTTCTTTTTTCAGGGACTTGAAGTTCTTGTCATATAGGTCCTTCACTTGCTTGGTTAGTGTTACCCCAAGGTATTTTATGTCATTTGTGGCTATTGTAAAGGGTGATGTATCTCTGATTTCCTTCTCAGCCTGTTTGTCGGTTGTATATAGGAGGGCTACTGATTTTTTGAGTTGATCTTGTATCCTGCTATGTTGCTGAAGGTGTTTATAAGCTGTTCTACAAAATAACCTGTAGAATGTGCTGGGCTACTACTTGGCTTCTTTGCTGGCAGGCTTCTCTTTGCTTTATCACACCATTTAAAGCTATATGTATGATTTTGGATTTTGTCATCTTTTTTTAATTTAACCCAAGAAATACAGTTTTCAAATTTCTTACTTTTTGAAAATATTTTTTCATTCAATGTATTCTGATTATTGCCCCCCACAACTCCTCCCACATCTTCCTAACCTCCCAACCCACACAAATTCACATTCTATCTTGCTCTCTATAAACAGACGTCTATAAAATAAAAAAGAATATGTACTAAAATAAGATAAAATAAAAAAAATTGAATAGGACAAGACAAATACACAAACAAACAATAAAGAACCAATGAAAGCATTACAGGACCAGAGGAGTCAAGAACATCACAAGAAAACCAACAGAATCCACTAACCTGGACTCATAGGAATTCACAGAGACTCAATAGACAACCAGGGAGCCAGCATGGGACTGATGTAGGCCCTCTGCATATATGTTACAGTTGTGTGGCTTGCTCTTCTTGTGGGACTCCAAACGGTGGGAACAAGGGCTGTCTCTAACTCTTTTGCTGGCTTTTGGGACCCTATTCCTCCTACTGGTTTGCCTTGCCCAGCCTTAATACAAGGGAAAGTTCTTAGTCTTCTTGCAACTTGGTATGCCCTGTTTTGTAGCTAACCATAGGAGGCCTGTGCTTTTCTGAACAAAAACTGAAGAACAGTTGATGCGGTCAGAGAAGAGGTGAGGGCTGAGGGGACTGAAGGGGAAGAGTGTGGGAACTGAAATCAGGATGAAAACTAAATAAATAAAACTAAAAAGAAAGAAAGAAAGAAAGAAAGAAAGAAAGAAAGAAAGAAAGAGCACAACAAACACATATAGACACAGACACAAACATTGGCACACCCAGAAAGCCATTAAAAACACAAAATCAAAAACCATATTATATAAGCAAAAAACCTATAGGAAAAGAATTTAAAAAACAAGAGCCAGAAAAAACATTTTGAAATAAAACAAACAAACATGTTCTTGTTTTGGCCATCTACGGCAAACCATGAGGTCTGGGCTTAAGAATGTTTTAAATACTCAGTAAGACTCAGTTGGAGAAAATTATTTTTTCACTTGGGGGTAGATATCAATTGGAAATGGCTTCTGGGTTAGAGATGAGGCTTGTGTCTGCTTCCATCAGCACTAGGATTGGATGCCATCTGGAACATAACCAGGATGACATTGTGAATGCTGCCACAGTCTGTGTGAGTTCATATATGTTATAGCCCATTTTGATTTGGGTCTAGAAGACCTTGATTCCTTGGTGTCCTTCATCTTCTTTGGCTTTCACAATCTTTCTGTCTCTCTTTCTGTGGGGTTCCTGAGCCTCAAGGAGGGGAATTTATAGAATCATACCATTTAGGACTGAGTATACCAAGGACTCTTCATCCCTGCACCTTGTCTGGCTGTCAGTCTCTGAATTAGTTTTCATATACTGCAGGATGAAGCTTGTCTGATAATGGCTGAGCAAAGCACTAGTCTCTGAGTATATTTGAATGTTGTTTGGAGTCACTTTATAGCTTTGTTTCTTTAGAAGGACAGTATTATTTGGTTTTTCGCTTGTCCTTGGCCAATCTGGTCACAGGTTTTTGGCCAGATGAATAGCATCAGGTATGGGTTACATCTCATGGAATGGGTCTTAAATCCAATCAGATATTGGTTAGTTACTCTTGTAAGCTTTATGCCACTGTTGAACTAGCATATTTGCACAGAAGTCACCATTGTACAGAGAAGAGTTTGTAGTTCGGTTGGTGTTTACCTTTCTCCTTTGGTAGTGTAAAGAGTATCTGTAGCATGAATCTTAAAGAGTCTTATTAATAAAATCAAACCCGGGGCCAGTTATTGGGGTGAAATGCTGTATGATCAGAGAGACAGAACAAGCCACAGCTAACCTTACCTGGCCAACTTCTCAGCTGGTCTTTTTTCCTCAGACTGGAAGCCTCTGTGTCCTCATATCCGAATGGCTCTCAGCTGAACTGTGCTGCTAGAAGCTTAACCAGCCAAATGCTTCTAGTTCCTGGTCCTCATGCCTTATATATCTTTCTGCCTTCTACCATCACTCCCTAAGATTAAAGACTCACTCCCTGGGATTAAAGGTGTGTGTCACCATGCCTGGCTCTTTCTAATGTGGCCTTGAACTCACAGAGATCCCAGATGGATTTCTCCCTCTGGAATGCTAGGATTAAAGGCGTGAGTGCCACCATTTTCTAGCGTCTGTATTTTGTGGCTGTCTGTTCTCTGACCCCAGATAAATTTATTAGGGTACCCAATATGTTGGGGAACACAATACCACCACAAGTATCAACCAATACTAAGGACACTAGCTAATATGGATGAAGGCTTAACGTAGGCAACAGTTCAACTTCTTCGTGTTCAAAGAGTTCAATAAATACTGATTTCAGCAAAAAGACCTGATTGTCAGTTTCTCAAGAGCAACTACTAGCCTTGGCAAATGTCTAGTTTGTTTGGGTGTTCCAATAGGATCTGTCAGGAAAAAAATAGATTAGATTTAACCCTTTGAACCCATTCCTAGAAATAGAGCTTTATTTGGCAACAAGAGACATCCAGCTGGGGCTCTGTCTCTTCTGTTATTTGCCAATTTCATTTAGATTACCTTCATACATTTATAGATCTTAGGAAACTTCTACTGTATTAGGTTTCTATACAATGCCTCAAATGGCCTTTAGTTGCAGATGTCCCTCCTCATATGCTCTTCCCTCTCCCTCCTAATTTGCTACTCCTATCCATCATCCCACTCCATCCATCATAACAGTCTAACCTATTTACCCCTACTTCTGAGGGTGATCCAAGGATCACATGCCATATTTGTCTTTTTGAACCTGGGTTATTCAATTCCAGATGATTTTTTTCTAGCTTCATCCATTTACCTGTGAATTTCATGTTTTGGGACAGAACAGGTAATACTGCCCCTTCCTGTTGCTCAAACAAGCCCAGCATAACCCCAACTCCCCATCCTCACCTGTTACAGTATCCCTGTGCACATTTCTGGCAGAAGCCTCCTTCTTCACTAGAGGCCAGACAGGCATCCTGAACCCCAGAGACCAAGCAGGCTCCTTTAAAAACAGGTAGAAGCCTCATACCCCACTGGAAGCCAGGCCAACATCATATCTTCAATGTTTAAAATTCTGTCTTCCATCTCTTTTATTCTGTTTGTGATGTTCACTTACCTAGATTTCTATTTCTAGAATTTCATCAAGGTTTTTGTTTGTTTATTTCTTCTATTTCTAGTTTTAGTTCTTGAATAGTTTTGTTCATTTTCTTCAACTGGGTTTTTTTTTTTTTTTACTTGACATTCTTTAAGGGATTTATTGATTTCCTCATTTTTTTTTTAAATTTCTTTCCTTTAGCTTTTTTGAGGGATTTATTCATTTCATCATTAAGGATGTCTATCATCTTCATAGAGTTGAAGATCATCACCCCCAGCCTGATCAGAGTCTATGCAAATCTGCAGAACTCCAGCCACAAACTTGGACAATGAACTCCTGTTGGAGCAAAGGCCATCCAGGCCATCAGAAGTCCAGCTCCCAACTTCAACAGAGAACCTCTGCTCAATCACAGGCTACCCAGGCCAGAAGAACAGAGAGGAAACAGAAACCAAGAAAGAAAACACCCATCTAACAAAAACAAACACAGAAATCAGCACCTAGAACTATAATCACTCCAAATACAGATGCCTAAACTTCAGTGTATGAACACAATCAGCAATGGCCAGGGAAATATGTCACCACTAAAACCAAGCCTGCTTACTGTGGCAAGCCCTGAGTATTTCAACACAGTGGATGCACACAGAAATAATGTTAAAACCAATTTTTGAAGATGGTATACATCCTAATGACAAAATGCATAAATCCCTTAAAGAAGCTAAAGGAAAGAAAATTTTTAAAAAATGGGAGTAAATCAATAAATCCTTTAAAGAATGTCAAGAAAGCCAAAAAATCAGTTGAAGGAAATAAACAAAACTGTTCAAAATTAAAAATGGAAATAGAAGAAATAAAAAAAAAACAAATAAAAACCCTGAGGAAATTCTAGAAATAGAAAATCTAGGTAAGCAAACATCACAAACAGAATAAAAGAGATGAAAGAGAGAATTTTAGGCATTGAATATACAAGAGAAAGAATAAACACATCAGTCAAAGAAAATGTTAAATCTAAAAATTTACTAACACAAAACATTCAGTAAATCTGGAACACTATAAAGAGACCAAACCTAAGAATAATAAGAATGAAAAAGGAGGCAATTCCCACCTTAAAGCACAGAAACTATTTTTGGCAAAATCAGAAGAAAATTTTGCTAACCTAAAGAAAGACATGCCTATAAAGGTACAAGAAGCTTATAGAACAACAAACAGATTGGACCAGAAAAAAAAGTTCCATTCCCATGTAATAATCAAAAGACTGAAAACACAGAACAGAGAAAAAATATTAAAAGCTACAAAAGGAAAAAGTACAAATAAGCTGTAAAAGCAGACCTATTAGAATTACACCTGACTTCTCAATTGAGAGTCCAAAAGCTAGAAGGATGTGGACTGATGTCCTGCAGAATCTAAGAGACCAGAGATGCTAGCCCAGACTACTATACAAAGCAAAACTTTATACACCATAGATAGAGGAAACAAGATATTCTGTGATAAATATAAATTTAAGCAATATCTATCCAATAATCCAAAATTAATCAAAAGAGATAATGAAGAATACTTCATAATCATCAAAGGAAAAATCCACTTAGATGATATTTCAATACTCAATATCTATGCTCCAAATTAAAGAGCACATCCATTTGTAAAAGAAACATTACTAAAGCTTAAAAAAACACATCAACCCTTACACATTAATAGTGGAAGACTTCAATACTCCACTCTCACCAATGAACAGGCTACCCAGACATTAACCTGACAAATAGATAATGGAGTTAAGGGATGCTTTGAACCAAATGGATGTAACAGACATCTACAGAACATTTCACCCAAACACCAAATAATATACATTTAATATTTGTCTTAAGTCTTATTTCAGCACAATGGTAGAATAATAATACATACTTTGAGGAGTAAAAAAAAAAAAATCTTTAGATCACACCTAGTGAGTGCCTTGCACCAAGAGCTCTGTGTTGCCAATACTGTTTTACTTCATGACATGAAATTTTACTTCATGACAATTTTACTTCAAGTTTGGTGTACATTATAGTGATATTTTATTTGTACTGATATGTGATTTGTATGTTAATAAATAAAGTTGCCCAGGGGTCATAGCTTTTAGCAAAGCCATAGGGAAAGCTGGGCGGTGGTGGTGCACGCCTTTAATCCCAGCACTTGGTAGGCAGAGCTAGGTAGATCTCTGTGTGTTCAAGGATACAGCCAGCGTTGGAGACACACGCCCTTAATCTCAATACCAACCATAGAAGACCTGGAGGTCTGTACAGACAAGCAGTGACGAGGCAGTCATGTGTTTGGGTTTACAACCAATGAGAAGGCAGAACAGGAAGTCTATATAAAGACAAACAGACAGGAAGTAGGTCTCTTTCAGAGAGGTCTCTGGCGGAGAGGTAGGACAGCAGCGGCAGGAAGGGTAAGGATTTTAATCTCAGCTCTTAGCTATTGCTCTGACCTCTTGGCTTTCTTCTCTGAATCGGCTTTGTTTTTCTTATTTAATAAGATGGTCGGTTATATCTACAGTACATTAATACACAAATGTAATAAGGAAAGCAATGATCTAAGGCAGGTTGTTTGAGTTCAGAAAAACTTGATCATAATAAAATCATAATAAAAAACAACATGTAAATAAATGCCAGTAAGCACATATTAGATATTAACAAAGCAGCCTTTTCCCAGAACATTCTCAGTACATACCGATTTAGACACAATTACCTGGCACGTCCTATAGGTTATATCTGAGAAAGCAGGAAAGCAAGGCAGAAGGCCATATCCAGATTCAGAATACTGTAGCTGGAGTTATCTCCAGTCCTGCTTGGACCCAAGTTGCTCAGGCACAAGTAAGCACACAGAGACTTATATTACTTATAAACTGTTTGGCCATGGCAGGCTTCTTGCTATCTAGTTCTTATATCTTAAATTAACCCATTTCTATTCATCTATAAGTTGTGACATGGCTTGTGGCTTACCGGTACTTTACATCTTAGTTTTCATGGTGGCGGCTGTCAGCATCTCCTGACTCAGCCTTCCACTTCTCTGAATTCTCCTCTCTGCTTGTCTTGCTTGTACTATACTTCCTGCCTTGCTATTGGCCAGTCAGCATTTTATTTATCAACCAAATCACAGCATACAGAGTGATTGATATCCACAGCAGAGTACAGTGAAAACAGTATTCACAATATTATTTTACCTGATTGGGTTCTATAGCTATATTCTGGCACTCAATATGAATAAACACATTTTATAAATTGAATATAAATATTTAACACAGGAGACACAAAATCACACCCAAGAATGATCTGGGGAAAAAAATACACTTAGAGAAAAAGTCCCCCTGCCTTTTTCCCTTGAGCCTCACTTATAGATCCCCAAAGCATTGTTCACCATATGTCATTCTTTTGACCATATTCTGCCACAGTGGCACCAACCTCACTGTTTAGCAAATCCAGGCAAAAGGACTTGCTCTGTTCCATCCAGTCCTGTATACCTGGAGGCTTCTCAGTGACTACCTGTCTGGTGTTCAAGAAAACAAACATTTTTATTTAAAAACAAGGATTTTTATTTAAATAGAAAAATAATTGCAATATACATTTGGTGTTTTTTTTCCTTTGATGAGTATATAGCAGTTTTCCTTACTTTTTCAGATTAATTTTGGTTTGAAGTCTATTTTGTCATCATATATATATATATATATATATATATATTATTTTTTGTTATGCTTTTTTATTAAGAAATTTTTTATTCAATCCTCATACCAACCACAAATCCCCACTTCATCCCTCCTCACCCAGCTATACTGACTTGTTTCTTGGGTCTAGTCGCTTAAGAAAGTTTAGTGATGTCTATCCTAGATATTATGGTATTTCTTAGATTCAGCAGAATAGAATTTGTTTTCAAATCCAGTCTGTTCATCTGTGTCTTTTTATTGGGGAACTGAGACTATTGATGTTGAGAATGACCAATGAGTAGTGTTCGTTAATTTTGTTATTTTAGTTTTGTGGTGTTTTTCCCCTGTCTTGATTTCTTTATTTATTTTGACTTACTTATTCCTTGTGTTTTCTTGGGTGGGAATAAACACTTCAGGTTCAAGTTTTTCTCCTAAGACCGTCTGTATGGCCAGATTTATAGATACATACTGCATAAATTTGTTTGTTTGTTTGTTTTTCTCACTGAAAGCTTTTCTTCATCCATCTATAGTGATTGAAAGTTTTGTTCAGTATATTAGTCTGGGCTGGTATCTCTAGTCTGTTAGAGTTTGTGGAACATCCAGTAAGACTCCCTATTGAAGAGTCTGATGTTATTCTTTTAGTTCTGCCTTTATAGTCTTATTTTATTGTTTTACTTTCCAGTTTTTAATATTTTGATTATTATATATTTGGAGAACTTATTTTCTGTTTATTCATTGTTTTGTATGATTCTTGTACCTTGAGAGACACCTCATTTTTTAGGTTAAGGAGATTTTCTTCTATGAGATTATTTTAAGAATATATTTTTTGTGTGATTTTGACCAGGTTTTCTTCACTTTCTTTTATTTCTGTTATTCCTATATTTGGTCTTCTTGTGGTATTCCTGATTTTCTGAATGTTTTGCACCCATACCTTTTTAGATTTAACATTGTCTTTGACTGGGATATTCATTTCTTCTATCCTGTATTGGATGCCTGATATTCTCCCTTTCCCATCTTGTAGTCTATTGATGATGTTTCTCTCTGAGCTCCTGTTTGAGTTCTCAAGGTTTTCATTTCCAGTTTTGTCTTATTTTAGATTTTCTTTATTGTTTCCATTTTCACTTTTGTGTCCTGAATAGCTTATTTTTTTTTTCATTTTTCATTTCACTTTTTTATGTTTTCATAGATTTTATTTTGGATTTATTCATATGCTCTTTAAG
>CABHPP010120828.1:0-14479 GCA_902168425.1 Peromyscus attwateri | reverse complement strand
AAATAGTGATAAAAGTCCTCCTTGTGACATTTTGCTATACTCATAAATCAGTGTCTTGTTCTGTTCTCATTTCCCTAAAAGTAGATGGAATCAAATACAGAGACCAACAGCCAGACAATATGTGGAGAGTGAGAGACCTGAAACACTAATTCCCCTAAGTATTATAATTCACTGAAGCTTTACAGGCTTTAAATATTCTTTTATTAAACTTTCTTGGAAACTAGAAACATGATTCATTCCAACTAATGACAGTTTTTGCTACCTATATGAAGTAGTCACTTTGAGCGATAATCCTGTCAATTTATGCTATTTTTTATTCACAAAATAATACTGTACACAGTATTTGCTTTGCCTCTAGAACTGCCTCCACAGCTTTATATTTAGCTCTATGTATTGGCAGCTAGACATCGTGTTGAAGGGATATCCACCATAATTATTTCATAGCAAAAGGAGTCCAACCGCTGCTCATGAATTCAGTCATCATTATCCCTACCAGACAACTTTGGCATCCTTAGGCTTCAAAGAATAAATTAAAAACACAGATGGAAAATCTGGGAAATATTCCATATGGATATTTATAAGCACAATTCTTATCAAGTACAGATTTATACGGTAGAGCATATAGTTTTAATAAGTATTCTTAATATTAACCATATCATTTTCAGAATCATATTATAACATCTTTCATAGAAAATATTTAAGCAACTAGTGTTTAAGGCCAAATATAAAATATAAACTGTTCTTTTCATTATTACATTAAAAAGCAAATGAATTAGACTAAAAATATCCATTTATATTCTGGAGTTTAACAGCCACATATATTTAAGTCCCTTCTTCCAAGAAAACATTCACTGTCCTATGAAATGTCATTTCTCCAAATTTAAAGAGAAATGACATTTCGTGTTTCAACTTTTCTGGAGTTTCAGTGGTTCTAGTTTCTTTTTTGTGTGTTTCTCAAATCAGAAGCATGCTCTACTTATATGCTTACTGATTTATTTCCCTATATTAATATTGTTGCTGTTAGGGGTAACATAAATTATTTTGTATATCTCCATGGAACACAGACATGTCCAAAATGTTGGCACTTCAGGATGGCACCAAGTCTGATATATGCTCACTAGCAACCATCTTCTGAAATCTTTATTCACAGATTTTCCAATGGTGCTTTGGACAAGAACCTTGTTGACAGAGTTAAAGGAGGAATTCACTAATGATATCTATAAAGTAATTAGTTGTGGTGATATTGTGTCCACCAATATATTGTGCACCCTCATAAACTTATCTGGGGTCAGAGAACAGAACAGTCACTAGACAGACATAGAGGCCAGAAAATGGTGGCACACACACCTTGAATCCTATCACTTGGGAGGCAGAGATCTCTTGTGAGTTCAAGGTCACACTGGAAACAGCCAGGCCTGGTGACACACACCTTTAATCTCAAGAAGTGATGGCAGGAAACAGAAAAGTATATAAGGCATGAGGACCAGGAGCTAGAGGCTTTTTCGGTTCTTTTAAGCTTTTAGGCTTTTAGCAGCAGTACAGCTGAGATCCATTCGGATGAGGACTCAGAGGCTTTCAGTCTGAGGAAACAAGATCAGCTGAGAAGTTGTCAAGGTGAGGTTGGATGTGGCTTGTTCTGTCTCTCTGATCTTTCAGTGTTCACCCCAATACCTGACTCCAGGTTTGTTTTTATTAATAAGACCTTTTAAGATTCATGCTACAGTTAGTCTCCTATAGTTAGAAAAATCATACAAAGCATAGCAGATAGATCATGAGATAGAACAGTGTTATCTATTTTGCAATATAATTTCAAAATTCGTACATCTAGAACACCAGGCAAAAAAATATCTCAACTAGGGTATGAAATAAGTGATTTCCTATCTTGAGTGAAATAATTTGATTTAGTGGCAGTAGTAAGATAATTAGAAACCTATTTTCATTCACATTGGTCGTAGGAAATATTTATTTAAAAGACACTGCGATTGATACACTCTGCTTCTTGGCGTCCATTTCTGTCTTCTCTGACTCAGCTGTTCATCATGAATCTGACCAGCATAGACTTTCAGCTTCAGATGTTCTAGCTTCTGCTTTCCCCTTGCTGTGTTCCCATAGGATGCACCGGCAGGGAGCCAGAGCCTGGCAGGAGTAGGTTGTATGTTGATCCTTAATACATCCAGGGTCTATCATGCTTAACATTTCAATATGCTCCAATCATTTATGCAAAAGCGAGATATACTATTTTGTTTCTGCTTTTTCTTTTTTAAGTTGACAACACTCAGGAGAAGCAGATAATGTTTCTCCTTGTGAAACTTCCAAGGTAGTCAGTGGTAAAGCCATTAATAGCCTCAGGGTCATTCAGTATGTATTAAGAGCCTGTGTGTAGTTCAGGATGAGTTGTTGGTTCATTTACCCTTATCACGTTGAGTAATCATTCCAACAGAGAAGGGTCCAGATATCAGGAATATCCTTCCATGTTCCTGAAATACATGTAGAATAGTTTCTACCATAAAAAAGAGGATGGAGAATGACTACTATCAATGTATTTTTTATAAACTGGGGAATATCATAATTAATCATACATTTTGTGCCAATAATGAAAATATTTTACTGTAGATCAGATGCAACAGCTGCATATAACTGAACAAGTGATTACATTAGATAGACAATTGTTCTCTCTCTTTGTTGCTCTCTCTCTCTGTCTTTCTCTCCCTGATTGTGTGTGTGTGTGTGTGTGTGTGTGTGTGTGTGTGTGTGTGTGCAGGAACATGTGTGGGTTTTTCTGTATGTGTTTCTGTCTGTGTCTGTGGTGCACATGTGTGGTGAATATCTGTGAGAGTGCATCAAAAGATAAGAGGAGGACATTGGGTTACTTGCTCTTTCCCCTTTCTTGCTTTATTGAGACACTTCTCTCACTGCCCCAGTGACCCTCCTTCTCCCTGCCCTGCCACACAATGCTAAGGTGACAGAAGTCTAATGGAAAGTCACTGAGGGATTGCCTTTGAAGAAAATCAAGGCTGCCTACTCTTTCTTTGTTTTCCCAGGCCCATGAGGTAAATAGAATATTTCCACCAGGCATTGCCATCTTGAAGTACTTATTGGCACATGTCAGAACAAAAACAAACAAAACAAAACCAACAAACAAATCAGGGCCAAGCCCTCATGGATCAAAAGAGTGAATTCATGAACCAAAATAAAGTTTTATGCTATCTTAGTAAAGGTTTTATCCCACAACTCTGTCATCTCTAACATCTCGGATTTTCCAAAGCAATTCAGACTTGAATTTCACAGCTTCACACAATGATCTCTCTACTAGACTTCCGTTCAGGGCTACCCCTGTCACATGCTTGCTGGGGCTGGAACATGGCCGCCTCATTCAATTACATCCTCACCAGCTTTCTGTCTTTCACTGCCTAAGCTTGGCTGTTCTGAAACTTGGTCTATAGACCAGGCTGGCCTTGAACTCAGAGATCCACTAGCCTCTTCCTTCCCAGCACTGTCACTAAAGGTGTGCCCCACCATAGATGGCTCTCAGCTTTTCTTTAGTTTCTTTTCACAAGATGGAAACTTAGTTGGTTGGGAGCTTATCCTGAGGTCACCACTCTCTTTATTCCATTTCTTAAGCCACTTGTCTCCTGGAACACAGGATTTAGCTCCATTCCACTTCCTAGTATTCTTTTTCTCCTCAAAATTTACTTTTTGTAATTTACCCTGCTCAGTTTTCTCCTTTCTTTATAAATCTTTATTAGAATTACCACTTATATACACTACAGAGTCTATACTAGGCTGTTTTGAGATTTTTTTTTCTGCCAATGGAATTAACTTAGAACTCTTCACTTTAGCCTTAGGCAGACTCTTGGGATAAAGGCAAAAGGCTGCCACTTTCTTCACCAAAATGTCACATCAACAATATCTAGGAAACATACTAAAATTCTTCTCCTCTGAAACCTCTTGAGTGAGTCCCTGACAGTTCAAATAACTCTTAACACCTCTACCTCTGTCTTCCATGCTCACATTAGTATGGCCCATTAAGCAGTGATTAAAGCATTTCACTGCTTTCCAAACCCAAAATTCCAAGGTCCATATTACTCCAAATACGTGATCAGGCCAAATACTAACAATAGGCCAGTCCCTGGTACCAAATTCTATCTTATTTAGGGTTTTTATTGCTATGAAGAGACACCATGACCACACAACACTTATAAAGAGTTGGGGTGGCTCGATTACAGTTTCAGAGGTTAAATCCATTATCATCATGATAGGAAGCATGGCAGTGTTCAGGCAGACATGGTGCTAAAGTAGCTGAGAATCCTACATCTTGCAGGCAATGGGAAGTCAACTGACTTGTCACACTGAGTGAAGCTTGAAAAAAGAAACCTGAAAGCCTGTACCCACAGTGACATACTTTGTAAAACAAGACCACACCTATTCCAACAAGGCCATACCTCCTAACAGAATCACCCCCTTTGGGGACAATTTTCTTTCAAATCATCACACATACTTTAACTTAATTAACCCAGTTAGTATATCACATTGACTTCAAGCTTACTAACCTAGCACTCTACCAGCTATTCTTAAGTATGTGGTAGATTGCTATTATTTCTAATTCTCTGAGTATAGACATTAATGTACATATTATCCAAGGCGAAAGAGATAAGGATACCTGACTTCTAAGAACTGACAGATGACAGATTAAAATATAAAGTTATTATTTTCCTTCTTAAAGCAACAAGCTTTGTAGACATCCACCTACAATCCCAGAATTTAGGGTTTATGGGGTTGGATTAGGAACCTATGTCATCCTCAGCTACACCAAGAGTTTGAGGCTAGCCTGAGTTATTTGAGACACCATGTCAAATGTGTGTCTGTGGTGTTTCTCTGCGTGTATACATATGTATGTATATATGAAATGATTTTTAAGAAAGCCTTCCGGAAGTTCAACATGAATTCATTTCATAAATAGAGGCATGAAATCTACCTGAGAAATAGCATGTATAGACTTGAATATTTTTCAGGTTCTGTATAAAGACAAACCAAAATTATCTTTGGGAATGACTTCATGATGTTGGCTTCCTTTACTAAATGTCAATTCTTTTTTGGTGCCCTGAAGAGACACTTAAATCTCCAAATGTTCTTCCAAAGTTCAAATGACAAATGTATGCCATCTGCAAACTACAATTAAGGACATTAAAATATATCTCAAAGGTTACTTATCACTTACTCTTAAGAGGTAAGTACTCTTAAGGAAGGAAGAAAAGGTGTTTATTTGAATATAAAAACTCAAAAGCTAGAGGATCTCAAAATTAAAAATAATTTTGAATATACCAGCATGCTAGGGTGGCAGGATACCCAAATAGCATGGCTTATAAGCAGAGACAGGTGTCTGGGAAGAAAAATAGTAGAAGAAAGCTGGTACAACTGTGGCAATGGTTTGAAGATGGAGGTGTTGTGCAAGTGAAAAATTGTTTACATTTTCCATGAATTGCTACAGGCTAAATGTTGTCTTTCATGAATAGAAATCATTCCAAAAATCCAGAGGCATGGAAGTCTGCATGAGTTTTGACTTTTCTTCTTGGATTTTCCCAATACATTTAAAAAGTATGAGCATCAGGTTATAAAAACAGAAACCATTCATCTCAATAGTTTAGGTCTGTGAGAAATGATTATTTCTCTTTTGAAGCAAAACAAAACAGTCTTACCTAAACTTTCCCCCTCAAGAGCTATAATAGATTCTGAAATGTAATAGATTTAACATGAAAAATTCTTAGAATAAAACTTTCCCTCTCCCAGCAGATCACAATTTTCAATAGCTCCATGGCTAAGGATGGGATTTTGTCCCTAATTTCCCTCCCTCTGTTGAGATTTGATTTGACATGGGCTTGCACAGGTTTTATCCAAACTGCTACAAAACCTGTGAATTTAGATGGATAGTTTCCCTACTGTGTTCAGAAAATAATGTTTTCTTACATTCATCTATCAGTGAAGGGCCTTACACACTTTCTACTCCCTTTTCTTCAGTGATCTTAGAGCCTTATGTAGGAGTTGTAGTAGACATGTTCCCTTTAGGACAGAGATTTCTTCAGTCCCTTATTCTCCATACTGTGGCCAATTGTGGATCAAAATATCCTGCAAATAGAAACTTCTCAAATAAGAAGTAAGAGATACATTGATCTCTGGGTATAAAGACAAGTCATTGGGAATTAGCTTATTTTTGTCTTTTATTAGAAACAGCTTATTTCCCTCTAATAATGTACCATGATTATGGATCCATCCCTTTCTATTTCCCATTAGAAAATAAATAGGCTTATAAGTGATAACCTACTAGGGATAGGACCCTTAAAGGAAACAGAGTCTTCTTCTCTAAGCTGCTATCAAATGCTAGTGGCTTGTCAGTTAGGGTCAGAATTTCATACTGACATCCCAACTTCTGTCCTGTAATTTTGTCCTGTTCAACCTATCACAGATTTTGTGTATGCTGTCACATTCACTGTGAGTTCTTGTGTGCTTCATCCAATGTGTCCAAAAAAAATTCATTTCCTTGCAAACATCTACCATCTGTAGTTATTACAATTCCTCTACCACTTCCTCCTCAATGATACCTGAGAGGTGTGTGCGTGTGTGTGTGTGTGTGTGTGTGTGTGTGTGTTATGTCCCATTTATGATATAACACTCCACAGTCTCTGCACATTGACTAGTTGTGGGTCTAAGTATTACTTGCCATCAACATCAGGAAGAATATTATCTGATTAGGCTCAAGAGATGCACCAATTTTAGTCATATTATTGTGAATCATTTTTAATACTGTGTCCATTCAACAGAATGATAGTAGTAGTATCATCACTAGGTCGATTGCCTAAACACAGGGTTTTTGGGCTCCAATACCAGTGTCAGATACAGATTGAAACTCTTGGGAAAGGCCTCTATTCTAATCAGATATACTAATCAGATATATAGTGGTTATCCCCATAACACCTATCTCCTGGTGTCCCAGTGATAGTATTTTCAAAGGTTGTCTATTTATTTATTTGTTTATTATTATTTTTTATTATTTTTGGAGAACAGAGAACAAGTTTTAGGAAACAATTATCTCCTTCCACTATGTGAGCGTTGAGGAACTAATTGATGTTACCAGTTTTCAAGACAAGCACTGTTGCCAGAGGAACTAGTTCTCCAGTCCCTTATAAAATTTTTAGTTAAAATTATTCTGTAAGCAGTATTTCAGCTTCAAAATATTTTCAACGTTGAAATTAATATGTAACAAAGCAATTGTTTTCAATTCTGACACAAAAAATGAGAAGCATAATTGTCAATGCATTTTTGGGAATTTAGTACCATTTTGATTACAAATTCATGGAAAATATCACTAAAATAAAACTTCAGATTAATGTCAATCATTAATGCAAATGTAAATATTCTGAATTTGCATTCAGCAATATGCAAACAATCCAAATATTTGATCACTGGTGGATTTATACCTTTGGTGTATACAGGCAGTGAATCATTGCTTTCATTTGAAATGTCTGTGCTTGATTTCGACTTGACAATGGAATGAGTTAAGTTTAATAATAACAAATTAAGTGAAAGATGTCAAGTGAACATAATATATATCAATGTTTCCCTATCCCCATATTTCTGACATGTGCAACTTAATGTCACCTGTTAGAAAAGAGACACATATTCTCTCTGATATAAACTCAGTAGTTACTCGGTACAGAAGTGTGGGAGGCAAATATAGATGGAAGTTATAGCAAAGTGACATGAGAATACTTTTGAATTGGATGTGTGGTTTCATGTTCTTAATCATGATGATGGTTTAGTGGCTATGTTGCATAAATTGAGGCAATATCTCAAAATGATCCCAAAACATATAAATAATTTTCTAATATTGCTTATTCCCATTAGGTATTTTATTATCTAAGGTGTATACACAAGTAAATTCTAAATATGTTTAAACTAAGATATTATCATTTTCAATAGTCTAAACTAATTAAGGAAACATAGCACACAATTTTTTATCTAGAGGAGAATTCTTTTCTTCAGCTACTAAGTTGGAGGTGATAATTACAAAATTACCCATATAAATCATATGCATTGAAAAAACAATTAACACAGAATTACACAAAAATTTAAGATCTTACTCTTCAACTTACATTATAAATGTAAACATTTAGTGATGAACTTTTGATATTTGTGATGACTTATTGCTTACTCATGACTGGGATCATGTATATTTTAGCCTAACTCTGCAAAGAGACATTAGTTTGATCATAATCTTCTGTCATAATCTGAGATAAGTGTAACAAGTAAACATTTATTTTAAATTTTTTTCACATTATGTTAATCTATTAAAACTAATTGATGTTTACTTTCCTATGGAATCAAAGTAACACCATAATTGAATCAAAAACATTTAATAAAATATGTAGTAACCTAAGGATATGATCAAAATGTAGGGTGTAACAATGAACAGAGAAAAATAATAGAGGTCTCAATTAACCTCACTCTATCCACAGCTGGCAGACATGATGTAATTAAAACCAGGCTATAAACAGGATGTTATACTTGAAATCTTAACACTCAGAAACAATAGTCTCTCTGTCTTTAAATTATCCATGTATTGAGGACATGATTTTTGCCTCATGATTAATACATTCCTTATGGAACTTTTCACATGCATGTGGTTCATGACTTTATTGGTCAACTTCTGCATAGATCACTTACTTGCTATTGTCACAATTTAAAAAACAGAGAAAACTGTTTACACTACACAGACTTAGTTTGACTATTAATCTTGCCTTTGAACCAGTCAAAAATTATCAGTCTATTTGCTTATACACTGACATTCAAATACACATAAGTGACCTTACAGTTAATTACACAGCATTTTTACATTAGCTCAAATTAATGATACTAACAGTCATCTGATATATGTTAACATGAAAACAGTTTAAATATAAGAAATTAGTGTTTTTTCTCTGGTAAAATAATACATAGAAGGGCAGAGCCAATATATATCATGTTCATACCAGAGTAAGAGCCACCAAATCCAAGGCAGGGGCTCAGAAAGGAGCAATCCAATTAGACTGTGTTTGTTTTTAGCTGTGATCCAGTAAAGTAAAGCATGAATGAAAACAGCACATAAATTTGCATTTTAAGCGTGTATTATAAAGTTTTAAAGTGTTGTCAAACAAGTTTATATTTAGACATTTTGATAAGCTTTTCTTAAGGGAGAAAAGCAAGTTTATTTCAGTTCCAGGAACACTAGAATTTTAGGATACAACTAGAAGTAGGAGACATTATATTTTGATAGTGTGAATTTCACTTTGAGCCAAACTTTCAGATTTTAGGTTTTATCTCTTTTAAAACAAATCTGTGACAAAATACTAATGTACAATTTGAGACCCAATTATATAGTGCTTATAAAAATTTGATCAATAATGATACAGATAATTTTATTAAAATAATATCTAAATTTTTAGCAAGACCTAAAATGCTGTGAACTGAGTGGCATTAGCTAATATCTCTTTTTTTTTTGGTTCTAACACACACATAAAATGTATTTGTACTATTTTAAAGTATGGTTGTCAGAATATGCTGTTATTGGACATTTAATTTAGTGAAAAGAAATTAGCTTAGATAGTGGATACATTTTTAAATATATAGGCATAAAGAGTAAAATTATTGAAATGCATGAAAATGTAAAATTTTGCAAAGGAGTATTTAGATTTAAAAAGAACTATATATTTTCTGATGAGATTTGCAAAAATAAGATGAATAATAGCTTTCTTATGCTTTTCCTCATTCAACAAATATCTACATCTCCTTAATCTATGTCAGACATTATTTATGCTTTTATCAAACATACTACAGAGGTTTTGTGAACTTCTGGACCTTGTCTAAAATTATTCATTTGATGTGAATGATAAATGTTATCAATTCTATTATTGAGAAGGAAATTTGGAGGAAAAGAAATTACTAAGAAATCAATAATTCAGTTTTCACAAAATAATTTTAAGATATTTGGAAGATATTTGAGAGTAGATACAAAATATTTTTTATATATAATTGGAGTTCATAAGAGCTGTTTGATCTACTAGAATGAATAGGTCCATCATTGCCTTATATCATTATTCAACAAAATTTATATATATATATATATATATATATATATATATACACACACACATATGTGTGTGTGTGTCAGAAAATCTGTTAACAAAATTGATGTATATACACTTAACAACATCTACACTTACATATATTTACACTTAGATACACTGTATACACACACATATGTATATATGTATAAAAAACAGAAGGAATACTTTCATATTGCTTTTCTGAAACAAGTATTATTCTAGAGCTTTAGTTAGGAAAAAAAACAGTAAAAAAAAAGCTATAAGCCAATATCGCTGAAGAACTTTAATGTAGATATATCAAAAATTTTATCCACCATGACCAAGTTGTGTTTACCATGAAAATACAGAGATGATTAAATACATGTAGGTAATAAATCTAATAATTGATACAAATGGACTTATAGAAAAAAATGACCTGATCAAGTCAATAGATGAAAAAAAAAATACATTTGACAAATGCCATCCTATTTTAAAGATGAAAGTATGAGAGAAAATAGTCCTGAAAATAACATACTTTAACATGATAAAGGCAACTTTTGACAAAATCACAGCCCATATCATCTTGTATAACTATAACTTACAAAACTAGAAGCAATCTATTAAACTCAGGAATAAGAGAGGTCTGTCTACCATAGCTGTTTCTTTTTAATACAGAGTTTCACACACTTGCTAATAAGAGAAATAAGTTAAGGGGATTCAAATGTAAAAGAAGAAATAATAATGTCTATATTTGTAAAAAATAGCTATTACACATAAGACATCCAAGAATTCCTCCAGAAAGCTTCTAGAGTAATCAACAATTTCCAAAGTTTATGATATTGAATAATATTACAAGAAGCAGTAGCAGGTCTATACATCCACCATAAACATGCTGAGAAATAGTCATGAATATATTCCCATTCAGAATAATGCCAAAGAAAACAAAACTCTTAAAAATTAACCTAACAAAGAAGTGAAAGTCATCTACAGTGAAAATTTTATATCATTGAAAAAAGAAGTTAAAAATATTAGATGCTAGAAAGACCACTCCTGTTCTTGGATGGAACATTTGATATTGTGAAAATAACACTTTTCCAAAAAGAAATTTATGAATTCAATGAAATCTCAATTAGAAATACTAACAACATTCCTTACAGGAATAGAAAAAAAATCACAAAATCCATATGGAATAACAAGAAATCCTAGGTATTAAAAGTAATTGTCAACAGGAGGAGCAACATGTGAGAAACCTTGTTTTGAGTTGTTTGTTCAGGTACTCACTACCAATAACTTCCAAAACAGTATAAGCAATTACTGTTGTACTTGATTACCTTCCAGAATTTGAAGGTAAGATCCTATTAAAGGAGACAAAGCACTTTAGAAATAGGACTTTGAGAAATTAAGCTGGAAATGACCTGAAAACCTCCTGTTAAGGACTGGTTCTTATATTACAAGAAGGAGCTTTGCAAGCTGCCAAGGGAGAAAAGGGATGAACAGGACTAGCCAGCTGTAAATCCTATGAACTACAACAATGACCAGCACAGAAGGACAAGGATGGAATACTGGCACTTATATCTTGAAGATAATGTATAGAAGCTTTATTGGGCTTAAAGACTGTTCAATAAGAAATGGTCCCTGCCTGGTAGTATTATTTTACAATATGCCACATTGACATTTTGATGAATGCTTCCTTAGCTTGTGATTTGCAACTATTTTTTAAAATTTGTATTTTTTTCTGAAATTAAAATATAGTTACAATATTGCTCCCTTTCCCTTTTATTCTTCCAACCCTTGAAAAATGTACTCAATTGTTCTTTTTTATTAATTGTTTGAGAATTTTGTACAACTTGTTTGAACATATTCATATTCTTCCCTAAAGTCTTCACAGCCACCCTCCCCAAACACCTAATTTCGCATCTTCCTTTTGAAATTATTTTTGATACAACCAACAAGTATGATTTGAGCTACACATATATTCTTGGATGTATGGTTTTGAACATGATCAACTTACCAGGGACTACACTCTTTTTTTATTAGGAAATTTTTTACTCATTTTACATACCAATCACAGATCCCTCCTCCTATCCCTCCAGCCTTCCCCCCAACCCCCCTCTCCATTCCCTCCTACAAGAAAGTAAGGGCTACACTCTTTAAGAAAGCTCTCTCTCTCTCTCTCTCTCTCTCTCTCTCTCTCTCTCTCTCTCTCTCTGTTTCTTCTCTCTCCTCTCTCTTTCCCTCTCTGAACAGCTATCCTCTCTGAACCTATATTCTTTCAGCTAAGGGTGGACCTTATGGTCACTTCCTCTTTTCATGCTATAATGTGGTCAGGTTGGGCTTGCTCAAGTCTAGCAGATGCTGTCTCCTTTGTGTGTTTATGTGTGCAAATGCTCTGTTGTATCCAAGACATACTGTTTCCTTGTATGAAATACCTCTGACTCCTGTATTCTTTCTAGTCCCTTTCTGAATTGATCCCTGGGACTTGAGAAGACAGTGTAATATGCATGCCCTATTTGGGATGAGCCTTCAACAATATCTTAGCCCATTGTGAGTCTCTGTATTAATCATCATCTACCAAAAGGAGGAAGAGAAGGAGGAAGAAGAGGAGGAGGAAGAGGAGAAGGAAGAATAGGAGGAGAAGGAAGAAGAAGAAGGAGAAGAAGGAGGAGGAGGAAGAGGAGAAGAAGAAGCCTTTATAATAAGGAATGAAAGATTCACAAATCTATGGTTATAATGATAGTTACTGAGAGTTTAAAGTCAATAATATTATGCTATTTTATAAGAGTAACAGGCCAGGAGGTGGTGTCTCACGACTTTAATCCCAGCACTTGAGAGGCAGAGCAAGGTGGATCTCTGTGAGTTCAAGGCCAGCCTGGGCTACAGAGTGAGTTCCAGGAAAGGTGCAAAGGTACACAGAGAAACCCTGTCTCGAAAAACAAACAAACAAACAAACAAACAAAGAGTAACAGGAGCAGTTTATCCCCTAGGACTCATGACCTCTCTAATCACAGATTCTTGGTGAGACAATAGTGTGAGTTTTCTTCTTGTGAAATAGGATGTATATGCAATTAGAAAGACATGTTTGTTTTCAGGACATTTGCATTATTATAAAAACAGTGGGTGTGTCTTCTCATGCCAATCAAACTTGTAGTTAGAAATGTTGACATCTGGTAAAGATTAATGATTATTTTTCTACTTAGGTAACATGCATAGCCCCTTCCAACACCATGGAAGCTAATAAGTAGGGTTGAAGCTTGCAAGTAAGCAAGAGTTTATTATCTCCATCTTTTGTTTTATCACTCAATTACATGTTGCATTCAAAAATATGGTACTATTGTTGAGATTTATATAATAACCAATAACATTGCCAGTAGCCCTTAATGTTTAGGGGTCTAATGACCCTCATTTGCCAACCACTCTAAAATAGGGAAGCCATTCTTGGCATTGGAGTTTTTATTTGTTGCCCTTTGGGAGAACAATCATTGCTTTTTATTTTGATCAATATGTCATCATATGTTTTTGTTTTTATACATAAAAACTAGCCATCTAAAATATTAGGTCCATGGCTTTATTTCTTTTTATAAATCTAACCAAACTTTCTCTAAAATAAAGGTCACACATACGACTACATTTTCACTTATTGGAACAGGACTGTGCTGTGGAAATAAAATGGGTTATCTCGGACTAAAAATATTCCTCTTACCATTGGCAACTATCTAAAAGTACTAGACAGGGTGGCTAGAATACATAAAACATGAACTAGTGACTCATCTTTAAAGGACTCTACCTTTGAAAGAATGAAATTTCATATTTTCCTAAAGATACATAACACACACCAAAACACAATACAAACTATATCGCTGATTTCTTTTAGCATTTGAGAGAGAGAAGGGGACATGCACAGAGTTCATTTTTGAAGAGGAAGGAATAGAAATGATATAAATATACTATATTTGAATGGAATTCTCAAAAATGTAGAATATATTTTTATGTGAACTTCTCTTTGGGAGAAGCAAATTCTCTCAAATCATCTAAGTTAAATGAAAGGATCTTATATATGTGAATATTGGAGAATTTTAGGAAATATTCGGGTAAATATAATACCACATTAAACAGGTGGTTCCAGCAGCATTTGGTCAATTTGTAATAACCTTAACTACTACAAACTAAGTCATAGTTAGTGTAGATTGTGTAGATTAATTCAGACTCAATTATAATGGCACAACAATGAGGTTTCCATTAAAAACTTAAAGAGACAGAGGAGAAAGAAGAGGTGTGTATACTAAAATGACCTGCCTCTCCATTGACAATAGGCAGGAGGAGTTAATTCTTTGAACATTGACAAATACTGCTACACTGATAATTTT
>CABHPP010120827.1:0-14710 GCA_902168425.1 Peromyscus attwateri | reverse complement strand
CCAATTGTTTGTCCATACCAAGCAGTCAAACCTGAAAACATACATTCAGGTAACATAATATGGACTGAGCAGTTTTACTTAGGAATATGTATATGTTATATGCATGTATGTGTGTGTGTGTGTGTGTGTGTGTGTGTGTGTGTGTGTGTGTGTGTATGATGTGCTGTATGTGTATAGTGCTGTGGGATGTTCTGTATGACAAATATGTTAATAAAGCACTGATTGGCCAGTAGCCAGACAGGAAGTATAGGCGGGACTAACAAGAGGAAAATTGAGGGAACAGGAAGGTGGAGGAAGAGACTGCCTGGAGCTGCCACCAGGACAAGCAAGATGTAAGGTACCGGTAAGCCACGAGCCACGTGGCAAAGTAGAGATTAATAGAAATGGGCTAAATATAAGAGTAAGAGCTAGACAATGATAGGCCTGAGCTAATGGCCAAGCAGTTTAAATAATGTAAGCGTCTGTGTGTTTATTTTATACGTGGGTTGTGGAACTGCGGGGCTTGGTGGGACCTCTCTAGCAACAATATAGTTAGATGCATGCATTAAGAATTAGTAACAAAGGAAGCCATGAATTTGGAGGAGATTGGAGGAGAATGTGGGAAAATTTGAAGGGAGAAAGAGAAGGGAGAAATGGTACAATTGTATTATATATTAAAAATTAAAAAATTAAAAGAAAGCAAAGCCTCAAATTGTTGAAAACTTATGCGGGAGTGGTGAAAAAGTAGAACTTACTAGATAAACATGGGTAAAATGAAGACAATATTCACATACTAAAGAAAAGCATACAGAAGTAAGTAAATTGAAAGGAAAATAAAATAATGAATTTTTAGCAGTCTGAGCTTTGGATGTCACAGTTCAAAAGGTTATATCAGTAACACAAAGTATAGGACAATCTAGTAGATACTTAGATTTCATAAATCAATAAACATTATGTTCAGGAAATAAAACAGCTTTGTCTTCTTTATTTGACAAGAAGTGTTCTCAAACAGCTTTCTAATACACTGATTAATTTTTGTAATTGACAACTTTTAGCAATCAATTTTGGCTCTGCTGACCCATGGATGTCACTTGACAAAATGCATGCTTTTCTTCTAGTAGACTAAGACAAAGGAAACAAGAACATTCCCAGACATTAGGCAGTGAGAGTGTCTGATCTAAATAAGTACTTTTATTTTTCAAGAAATTCAGTTTATAAGAATGTGTCTCTGAGTTCTACTTGTTTTCACTTTCTCTTACCCACAATTGCATGTAATTTTTGCCAATAAATATGCCTGTATTTGGTAGGACTTCTGAGTGTGAAAGCAAATTAAAACCATTAAAATGCAATCATCAAAATACAGGTGAAAGATGATACATATTAGAGCTAAAAATAAAGAAATACAAAACATGGTTTAGGTTAAAGTAAATTGAGGCAAGCCTTAGAAGGTGTATTGTTTAGCCTCTAGTATGAAACAGGTAATATCTTAAGTGTGTGGATATTTGCTAATTTAAAGTCAATCAAATGAAGAGAAGCTGTAAAGGCATTACATTGAATTCATGGATTTGAGAGTCACTTGGGTAATGTCATATTTCAAATCCAGAAAGCCAAATACCATCTTTAAAAAGAATAAGTATAAAAGAAAAAAGTGACAGCTCCTGAGTTGAAAATCATTTTAAAAATTTCAGACTATCCATAAATCATTTTCCTTAACAGATATTTTACATCTTAATGCTGAACTTTGTCATTTCTTTGTTTTTGCTTTGTTACTTTCGAGGTAGGATCTTAGTCATCACAGGCTGTCCTCTACCTCACTACGTAACCAGAGATGACTTTGCTTTTCTTGTCTTCCTATCTCTATCCCCCATGTTCTGGGGTTGCAAGCATGCATCAACACACTTAGTTTTATGTGGTGCTAGCGAGAAAACTCAGTGCTTTCTGCATGCTAAGCAAATAGTCTACCAAATAAGCTATACTCCAGGACCATATCTTGGAAGTATACTTTTGAATTCACCAAATATATATTATAATCAAGAAAAACATGCAGTAAAGAATTAGGGAGACTAGAGGAAAACAGAAGCTGCATGGGAAGTGTGACACTGTAAGCCTGAGACTAAAGGCAAGAACAAAGTCACTTCATAGGAACTGAGGTCAAGGGCTCTAAGCAGCATCAATTACAACATGTTTATTCTCAAATCATAATTGTTCTACTTAAAAATAGTATTCTAGACCCCCTCCCCTAGGTTTTATATTCTTGCATACAGCTCCAGTAGACGACTTCTGCTTTACCAGAAGCCATGCTGGTACTAAGGACCCCAGGTAATATACCACCTACCACCAGCTAACACACCCTAAAGCCTGCCCAAGAGTCCCCAACTGCACCCCTTCCCCTGGGCTCCATGTCCCAGCCTACAACTTTGGCAAAGGACTTCTACTTTACTTACTGGAGACCATGATGTACGAACATCTCCAGAGGTCAAGCAGGTACCCAGAGCCACAGAGGCCACAAAGTTACTTGGAAGGCCAGAGTACAATGATGCCCCAAATCCCAGAAGTCATGCAGGCTGCAAAAACCTCCGTGAAGACACCCTATTGGACCTGAAGACTCACTGGTTACCAGAATTCCAGATAAGTCAGGCCAGAAGACCAGAGAGGAGACAGCTGCCAAGGGGAAAACATCCAAAAAATGACATTAACAAAGATGAACTCAGAAATCATCACCAAAACCTATAATAACCCCAAACTCAGATGGCTAGAGTCCAGAATAAGAATAGAATCAACAACAGCTAGGGCAATATGGCACCACAAGAGCCTATATATTCTACTATAGCAAGCCCTGGATATTCTAGCAAAAGAAAATGAGCTTAAACCCAATCTTATGAAGATGATACAGTCCCTTAAAAATGAAATAAATAAATTCCTTAAAGAAATTGAGGAAAATACAAACAAGGAGTTGAAGGAAATGGATAAAACTGTTTAACCTGAAAATGGAAATAAAAGCAATAAAGAAAACACAAAGTGATTGCTCAACATCACTAATCATCAGGGAAATGCAAATCAAAATGACTCTGAGATACCACCTTACACCTGTCAGAATGGCTAAGATCAAAAACACTGAAGACAGCTTATGCTGGAGAGGACGTGGAGCTAGGGGAACTCTCCTCCACTGCTGGTGGGAATGCAAGCTTGTACAACCACTTTGGAAATCAATATGGCACTTTCTTAGAAAATTGGGACTCAATCTCCCCCAAGATCCAGCTATACCACCCTTGAGTATATACCCAAGGAATGCTCAATCATACCACAAGGGCACTTGCTCAGCTATGTTCATATCAGCATTGTTTGTAGTAGCCAGAACCTGGAAACAACCTAAATACCCTTCAACTGAAGAATGGATAAATAAAATGTGGTACATATACACAATGGAATACTACTCAGCAGAGAAAAACAATGACATCATGAGGTTTGCAAGTAAATGGATGGATCTAGAAAAAAATCCTCCTGAGTGAGGTAACCCAGACTCAGAAATAAAAACATGGTATGTACTCTCTCATAGGAGGATACTAGATGTAAAGCATGGATGACTGGACTGCTACTCACAACTCTGGGGAGGCTACCTAGAGAGCAGGACCCTGGGAAAGACACAGGGATCGCCCAATGACAGAGAAATGGATGAGATCTACATGGACAACTTGGATGTGAGTAGGGGTAATGAAGGGCAAGGGTTGAGGGAAAGAGCACGGGGGAGCACGAGATCCCAGCTGGATCAAGAACAGAGGGGGAGAACAACGAATAAGAGACCATGGTAAATGGAGACCACATGAGAATAGGAAGAAGCAGGGTGCTAGAGAGGTCCCCAGAAATCCACAAGGATACCTCCACAATAGACTACTGGCAATGGTCGAGAGACAGCCCAAAATGTCCTACTCTGGTGATAGGATGGCCAAATACCCCAATTGTCATGCTAGAAACCTCATCCAATGACTGAGGGAACCAGATGCAGAGATCTATGGCCAGGCCCCAGGAGTCCAATTGGCAAGAAAGAGGAGGGTTTGTAATCTCAGAATTGTTGAGACCAAGGTTGGGTAAAGCACAGGGACAAATAGCCAAACTAATGGAAACACATGAACTATGAACCAATAGCTGAGGAGCCCCCAACTGGATCAGGCCCTCTGGATAAGTGAGACAGTTGATTAGCTTGATCTGTTTGGGAGGCATCCAGGCAGTGGGACCGGGACCTGTCCTCAATGCATGTGCTGGCTGTTTGGAACCTGGGGCTTATACAGGGACACTTGGCTCAGCCTGAGAGGAGGGGACTGGACCTGCCTGGACTGAATCTACCAAGTTGAACTCAATCCTCAGGGGAGTCTTTGTCCTGGAGGAGATGGGAATGGGGGGTGGACTGGGGTGAAGGTGGGGGGTTGGGGCGGGGAGAACAAGGGAATCCGTGGCTGATATGTAAAATTAAATTAAATTATAAAATAAAATTAAAAAAAAAGAAAAATAAAAAAGAAAACACAAAGTGAGGGAATCCTGGAGATTGAAAATCTAGGTAAATGAACAGAAACTACAGATGCAAGTATCACCTACAGAATATAAGAAATGGAAGAGAGAATCTCAGGCATTGAAGATACAGTAGAAGAAACATATATATTAGTCAAAGAAAATGTTAAATCTAAAAAAATTCCTGACATAAAACATCCAGAAAATCTGGGATAGCATGAAAAGATCATACCTAAGAATAATAGAAATAGAGATGAATTCCAGCTCAAAGATCAAGGAAAATATTTTCAACAAAATCATAGAAGAAAATTTCCCTAATCTAAAGAAAAAGATGCCTATAAACTTATAAGAAGATTACAGGTCATCAAATAGACTGGACCAGAAAAGGATCTCTCTACCACATATTAGTCAAAACACAAAATGTACAGAACAAAGAAAGAATATTAAAAACGTCAAGGGTAAAAGGACTATTAACAAATAAAGGCAGACCAATTAGAATTATACCCAACATCTCAATGGAGATTCTAAAAGACAGAAGAGCCTGGATAGATGTCTTGCAGATTCTAAGAGACCACAGATATCAGCCCAGATTATTGTACCCCCACTAAACTTTCAATCACCATAGATGGAGAAAACAAGACACTTCATGATAAAATCAAACCTAAACATTATCTATCCACAAATCCAGTCCTACAAAAGATATTAGAATGATAACTCCCAAACCAAATGGGTTAACTACACCCAAGAAAACACAGGATACATAATTTCACACCAGCAAAACCAAAGAAGGGAAGCATACATGTGTACACACACACACACACACACACACACACACACACACACTACCACCACCACCACCAATAACAACAAAATAACAGGAATTAGTAATCATTGGTCATTAATATTTCTCGATATCAATGGATTTAAATATCCAATAAAAAGACACAGGCTAACAGAATGGATACTAAAAAAGGATCCATCATTCTGCTACATACAAGAAATACACCTCAAAGGTCAAAGATAGAAATTAACTCAGGGTAAAGATTTTCCAATCAAATGGAGCTAAGAAGCAAGCTAATGTAGCTATTCTAATGTCTAACAAAATAGATTTCAAACCAAAGATGGGGAAGGACACTTCACACTTAATGAAGGAAAAATCCACCATGATGATGTCTCAATTCTGAACATCTATGCTCCAAATGCAAGGGTACACACATTTGTAAAAGAAACATTAATAAAGCTTAAATCACACATAGAACACATGAATAATAAGGGGAGATTTCAACACTCCAGTCTAAGCAATGGACAGGTCATCCAAACAGAAACTAAACAGAGAAATAATGGAACTAACAGACCTTATGACCCAAATGGACCAAACAGATTTCTACAGAATATTTCACCCAAACACTAAAAAATACACCATCTTCTCAGCATCTCACAGAACACTCTCCAAAACTGACCACATACTCAGTCACAAAGCAAGTCTCAATAGATACAAGAAAACTGAAATAGCCTCCTATATCTAACAGACCACCATGGACTAAAGCTGGATTTCAACAACAACAACAACAACAACAAAAATAGAAAACCTACAAACTCATGGAAACTGAATAACTCTGTACTGAATGACTACTCAGTCAAGGAAGAAATAAAGAAATAAAACAAATTAAAGACTTCCTAAAATTCAATGAAAATGAATCCAAACTTATGGGACACATGAAAGTGGTGCTAAGAGAAAAGTTCATAGTACTAAGAGCTTTCATAAAGAAATTAGAGAGATCTCTTACTTGTAACCCAACAGCACACATGAAAGCTCTAAAACAAAAATAAGCAAACATGCTCATGAGGAGTAGATGCAGGAAATAATCAAATGGAAGGTTGAAATTAATACATTAGAAACAAAGAGGACAATATAAAGAATCAATTAAATGAAGAGTTGGTTCTTTGAGAAAATCAACAAGATAGACAAACCTTTATTTAAATGAACTAAAAGGCAGAGAGAGAGAATATCCAAATTAACAAAAATCAGACATGAAAGGGGGGAGTAACAACAGACTCCATAAAAATTCAAAGAATCGGGGCTGGAGAGATGGCTCAGAGGTTAAGAGCACTGGCTGCTCTTCCAGAGGTCCTGAGTTCAATTCCCAGCAACCACATGGTGGCTCACAGCCATCTGTAATGAGATCTGGTGCCCTCTTATGACATGCAGGCATACATGCAGACAGAACACTGTGTATATAATAAATAAATAAATCTTTAAAAAAAATTCAAAGAATCATTAGGTAATATTTCAAAAATCTATTATCTACAAAATTGGAAAATCTAAAAGAAATGGACAGATTTCTCAATACATAGTACTTATCAAATTTAAATCAAGATGAGAGAAACAATTTAAATATACCTATAATCCCCAAGAAAATGGAAACAGTCATTAAAAATCTCCAAACCAAAAAAAGCCCATGATCAGATTTTTTTTCACAGAATTCTACCAGACTTTCAAATAAAAGGTAATACCAATATTCCTCAAATTAGTTCTACAAGATGGAAATAGAAAGAATGTTGTCAAATTCATTTTACGAGGCAACAGTCACCTGATACCAAATCTACAGAAAGACTCAACTAAGAAAGAGAATTACAGACCAGTCTCCTTCATGGACATTGATGGAAAAATACTGAATAAAATATTCACAAACAGAATCCAAGTTCACATCAAAAAGATCATGCAGCATGATCAAGTAGGCTTCATTCCAGAGATGTAGGGATGTTTCATATACAAAAAAAAAAATCTGCCAATGTAATAATCCACCATGTAAAAAAAAAAAACCTGAAAGAAAAAAATATATGGTCATCTCATTATATACTGAAAAAACTTCTGACAAATCCAATACTCATTCATGATAAAAGTCTTGGAGAGATCAAGGATACAAAGGACATACCTAAACATAATAAAAGCAGTATACAGCAAGACAATTGCCAACATCAAATTAAATGGAGAGACACTTAAAAAATTCCACTAAAATCGGGGACAAGGCTGTCCACTCTGTCCATAACTATTCAATATACTACTTGAAGTTTTAGCTAGAGCAATAAGACCACTAAAGAAGATCAAGGGGATACAAACTGGAAAAGAAGAAGTCAACATATTGCTATTTGCAGATATGATAGTATACATACAAAACCATAAAAAAAAATCTACCAGGGAACTCTTACAGCTGATGAACACTTTCAGTGAAGTGGCTGGGTACAAAATTAAATTTTAAAAAAGCTAGTAGCATTTCCATATACAAATGATAAACATGCTGAGAAAGAAATCAAGGAAACAAAACCCTTCACGATAGCCACAAATAACAAAAACATCTTGGGGTAACTCTGACCAAGCAAGTGACAGACCTGTATGACAAAAAATTCAAGTCTTTGAGGAAAGAAATTGGAGAAGATATCAGAAGATGTAAAGATCTCCCATGCTCATGGATGGGAAGATTAGCATAGTAAAAATGGCCATCTTACAAAAAAATCTACAGATTCAATGCAATTATCATTAAAATTACAACATAATTCTTTACAGACCTTGAGAGAACAATACTCAACTTCAGATGGATAAACAACAACTACTACAACAACAAAAAACAGGATAGCAAAAAACAATCTTATGCAATAAAAGAACTTCCAGAAGTATTAGTATCTCAGATTTCAAGCTTCACTATAGAGCAATAGTAATAAAAACTGCATGGTATTGTCATAAAAACAGATAGATGGATCAATGGAAATGAATCAAATACCCAAATGTAAATCCATATACCTATGGAGACTTGATTGTTGACAAAGGAGTAAAAATTATGCAATGGAATAAAAGAAAACATCTTCAACAAATGGTGCATGATATCTAACTGGAAGTCAGCATTTAAAAGACTGCAAATAGATCCATATTTATGACCCTGCGTAAAACTCAAGTCCAAGTGGATCTAAGACATCAACATAAAATCAGATTTACTGAAGCTGATAGAAAAGAAGTGGAGAGTAGCCTCTAACCCACTGGCACAGAAATAAACTTCCTGAATAGAACACCAATAGAATAGGCACTAAGATCAACAATTAATAAATGAGACCTTATGAAACTGAAAAGCTTCTGAAAGACAAAGGACACTGTCAATAGGACAAATCGGCAGTCTATACAATGGGAAAATATCTTTCCCACATCTGACTGAGGGTTAATATCCAAAATATATGAAGAACTCAAGAAACTAGATATGAACAAATCAAATAATCCATCTAAAAATGGGGTACATATTTAAACAGAGAATTCTTAACAAAGGAATCTCAAATGACTGAGAAACACATAAATAAATGTTCAGCATTCTTAGACATCAGGGAAATGCAAATCAAAATGACTGTGAGATTCCATCTTACATCTGTCAGAATGTCTAAGATCAAAACCACAACTGACAGCTCATGCTAGTAAGGATGAGAAGCAAGGGAACCACTTCTCCATTGTTGGTGGGAGTGCAAACTTGTACAGCCATTTTGAAAATCAAAATGGCAGTTTCTTAGAAAATTGGGAATCAATCTACCTCAAGACCCAGCTATACCAATCTTGGGCATATACACAAAGGATGTTGCACTACACCCCAAGGGCACTTGCTCAACTAAGTTAATAGAAGCTTTATTCATAAAAGACAGAAACTGAAAACAACCTAGATGCCCCTCAACCAAAGAATGGATAAATAAAATGTGGTATATTTACACAATGGAGTATTATTCAGCTATTGAAAATAATAAAATCATCAAATTTGCTAGCAAATGGATGGAACTAAAAAAGATCATCATGAGTGTAGTAACTCAGATATGGAAAGAGAAACATAGTATATACTAACTTGTAATGGGATATTAGCTATAAAGTAAACTATAATCATGCTAAAATCCACAGACGCAGAGAAGCTAAGTAACAAGGAAGGCTCAAGGGGTGAGGCATGAATCTCAGTGTAAAGGGGAAACAGAAAAGGCATTGCTAGTTGGCAGGAGGAGGTCTTGTTGGGGGGTGTGGATGGGAAGAGGAGGGACCAGGGAGGGAGGAGGATGGAGGAAGCCAGTATTGGGAGGTACAGCTGGAATCTGGGGACATCGCTGGGATGAGTAGAAACCTAGTGTAATGGAAACTCCCAGAAATATATGAGCACGAACCTACCTACGACTCCTGCCTGAATTGGCCAGCTCCTATAACCAGTCAAGGCTTACAATGCAGGGATTTGGACACCAACCTAGTCACAAACTCTTCAACCTACAGTTTGTCCTTACTACAAGATATGCTTCTGGAAAAGGTGACACAGAAATTGTGAGAGTGTACAACCAATTATTGATCCAGCTTGAGACCCAGACCATGAGAGGGAGCCATCCCCTGATATTGCCTGGAGGGCCAGGACCCAGAGGCTGGATAGCCCAGAGACTTAGGTTAGAACACACAGGACTGGCAAAAATAAGTCAATGTAAGTATTCTTAATGATACTCATAGACTGGTGCCTATCTCAGCTGTCACCATAGAGGCTTCATCCAGCAACTGATAGAAAGACAGGCAGCAACCCACAGCCAAACATTAGGCAGAGCTCAGGAAATCCTGTGGAAGAGGGGGAGGTAGGAGTATAGGAACCAGAGGGGTCAAGGTCAACACAAGAAAACCCACAGAACCAACTAACCCAGGCTCATAGGGGCTCAAAGAGACGAAACTGACCATCAGGGAGTCTACAAGGAGTTGACCTAGGACTTTTGCACGTATGTTACAGTTCTGTAACTTGGTCCTCCTGCGGGACTCCTAACAGTGGGAGCACTTCTTGTCTCTGACTCTGTTGCCTGCTTTTGTGACCCTGTCCTCCTACTGGGTTGCTATGCCCAGACTTAATCAGAGAGGAGGTGCCCAGTCTCACTGCAAGTTGATAAATTATGGCTGGCTGGTATCCATGGGAGACCTTCCCTTTTCTTAAGAGAAACAGAGGAAGAGTGAATAGTGGTGCAGGGTCAGGGAGGAGGGACTGCGAGAAAAGGAGAGAGGGGAAACTGATGTCAGCATGTAAAAAAAATGAATGAATGAATGAATGAATGAATAAGTAAATAAATGAGACTCTAACAAACATATAACAATTCTTTTATCCCCCTGCCAAAAAAAATTAATTTCTTTTTTCTACAGTGTGTTCCATTACACAGGTCAAAAATGTGGGTGTTTCATGTTGGAAAGGTAGGTTGGAACATGAGGGACCATTGTCATTGTTGTTAGTATTAGAGTTCTGATGTAAGAACAGCCTGTTTCTAAGTGTGTATCTATCCATAAGGTACACAGCAGATTCATTATCTCGACTGCTAGTATTCAACATGGGCCTTTGAGCGAGGGTGTCAGATATCCAAATTTAAGCAATTACCCTTGCAGACTGTAGCTGCTGGCAGTGTACATAGCTTGACATGGTCATTAGTTTTTATGCCGTTTTTGAGCAAATGTGTTACCAGAAACCCAATTTGCTCCTGACAGAATACTGTTAGGCAACCCAAGTACAGAGAGTGTCAAAGGTTTCCTCTAAGTGTGCAGGCTTCTGACAAAAGGTTCCTGCCATTAAAATGCACTTACACACTTAGGAATGTTTTAACTCAATTTTTTTGTATCTTCATATTTAAAAAAAATATTTTATTGTTTCTGTGTGATGTTTAACTTTAAGAAGGAATGCTTTCCTTCTGCTAAAGTTTCTACTTCATTGATGGTGGTACCTCATGCTATATGATATGCAAAGACAGCTTCCCCAGGATAGTGTTGTGGATTTAAGAAAGCAGGAGTGGAGGGGGTAGGTAGGGAGAGGTAGGAATAAAGATACATGTAGTGAGCAATGGCAAAGAACAACTCTGGAGTTTGGAAATCATTTTCTATTGTTTGTGCCCTACCCTCCTCAACTAATTCCTAACTTCTGAAATTATTAATTTTAAAGACATGTCACAATGTGACAAATAAATTCAAACCTAGCGAACATGAGTTTGTTGGAAAGTAATTATCTTCCTTTTGTCCCTTAAGCAGAGAACCTGCAGAAATACTGTCAGGAAACCCAAGGCCAATCAGGGACAGGTAGCAGCTTGCTAGGTACTTCCTGGCAGGCACACATCTGGAGAAATAAAACATGAAGGATGGAAAAGGGTAGGAGGGTACCTACTGAATGAATTCAAAATGTCATGGTGACTACGACAAACCATTAGAGGGCCTTAAGAAAAAAAATGGAGAGAAGACCATTCATTCAGCACACGTGCTGCTTGGACTAATCAACCACAGATTAATTCAGATGGAAACTCCCAGGACGAAGAGCCCACATCCACAGAGATGAACATTGAGGCATGTAAGACTGACTTCTTGCTTCACAATGGCAGAAAGCTTCTATCACAGGCTTTCCAGGAAGAAACAGCTCTGGCATCTCTGTAATCTGGACGTTGGGTTAGTACTCTGCCCGGGAAGAGTGGCTTGCTAGGGTGTCACTGGATGGTGCAAAAGTTCTAACGATGGACTGGGGGATAAAGGGCCTAATGTCACAGACAGCCATGGAGGATGATGCCCAAAAGGTGAGCCTATAATTGGCCTGCTAGCCTGAATAAACATGTGACCCTCTCTGACAACCAGACTATTGAAATGATGGATGTCAAGGAATTAAATTTTCTCCAGGAATCTTCTGCTGCAGGGAGCAAAGACTGGAGCCTCTGGGATTTTAGTCGTAGAAGAAACATGCACCCAAAGTATGAACTTGTCTCTAGGAGAGAGAAATACAGCTTGTCAAAGAACTTTTCAGGAGATACTTGGATCTAAGACAAAGATGGGCTGCAGTGATCAAGCTTTGGGTGGAGAGCTTAGTTATTCATGCCTCTTAGTTTCTATGTAAGCTTTTCCTCATGACAGGACCTAGAAGATGGACTTGAATGAGTGGATTGCCTTGTCCCTCTTTCCAATGTGGTCACACTGAATACATCTTTTATCCTATTTTTTACTGTTGATTTGGCTTTTTTAATTGGTATATTGACATTAGGTGGCACAACCTGGTTTGTTGGGGCATAGATTATCACCCTGAGTCCATTAATAAGCCCCAGTGTTAGGACAAGACCACACTAAGAATCTTAAAACACAATTAAGTATAGGTGCCCAAGTACATTTCCATAGGACAAAGTACTGAGTTGGAACTGTCTTGTTAGGTTCTGAGTTGTCTAACATGACATGCCTGTTCTTCCCAGAAAGGAGCTGAGATATATTTCTCTTGTCTGGTTAAAGCTTATGTTTTTGGAGAAATAACTAACATACGAATTCTTTCAAATATGAAACAGTACCCACATGGGGCCGGAGCTATGGCTCAGCAGTAATAAAGGCATATTTCTCTTACAGGACCTGGATTCAGTTCCCAGCATCTACTTATTTGTTCAAAACTGTATGCAACCCCAGTTTCATGAGTTTAGTACCCTCTACTGTCCTCCATGGGTAACAGGAACTTATATAGTGCACATACATACAAGCAATTGAACAGTCATACACATGAAACAAAGATAAATTTTTAAAAGAGTGCTTCAATGACCTGCAGGTAACATAGCCTCACAAATTAGGAAATTCTGCTATAGTTAAGATATAAAAAGAAAAACAAAAGTAATCGGCTAATTTTTAAATTTGTCATAGAATTTCTATTACATTCTCTGTGTATACAAGCCAGCCATTCAGTTCTTGCTTTGGCTTGTAGACCAAATGAATTCCATTAAAAGCTGGTTGATATCAACAATCTCCCAACAGGGTTATAATTCTGAGACTAGTATATCCAGTATACTATCATATGAAGACATGGTTATTCAACATGAAGTTTTCCATGTAGCTCAGATACCCACCCTAATAGGGATTCTAGACAGCTTATGTTCCAGGTGGTCTCCAATAATCAAGCAAAGTGGATATTTGTAAAATATACACATTCTGATTTTATTAATTTTTATTTAGTTCATGTTGAGTTGTTACAATTTCTGTATTATACAAAACAATTTTGATCTGCAGCAAAATTTCTTTTCTTTTCTCTCATTCCCTCCCTTCCACTTGAAAAAGTTTAACACTAGAGATGGTAGATGACTTTTCCTCCTTAAATGGAGACAGCAACTATGGGAAATTTGCAATGTTCAGTTTGAATGACTGTTCTCAAACTCAGAACCCTATCAGTGTTAACCTAATCAGGAAAGAGCTAGAGAACATGTTCTGTAGTTCTGGTATGGAGAAGCAAACCATTGCTTCTCTTACAAAGGTCCCGAGTTCTAGAAATTGAGGTCTCTTAATCATTAAAATTTTTCTGAGTTAACTCCCTTTGTAGTTTGTTGATAACTCTATTGAGAGTCATTCAACCCTGTGCATATCTAATGACTCCTAGAGTTGTACATATAACAGGCTTTCTATAATTAGTTCTTTGAGAGTTTCATACAAATGTATTCTAATATGTTTTACCCACTTTTCCCACCTCCTCCTAGATCCACCCTCCATCTCCCACTCACCCAACTGTGTCTACTCTATTTTTAAACAAACACCACCATCAAGCCTAATTTGTGCTGTCCATAGACTTTTGCTTGCCTTTCCACTAGAACATTGTATTCTTACCAGGGGACAGACACATCCTTAAAGAAAATAGTCTTCATCTCCCAGCAGCTATCAATTGCCACCAATAATACTTCAGTTACTGGTAGGACTTCACACCCCACCCCCATACCTTGGAATGCTGGGATTTTGGTCTGACTTGAGCATGCATAGTTCTTATACATTCTTTCATGACTCTTGTGAGTTCAGATATGCAATGTCTCTGTTATGTATAGAAGACACTGCTCCCTTCTAGTCATCTATCTCTCTTGTTCTTAAACTTTTTCTGTCTCTCGTCTTTCCAAAAGAACCTTGAAACCTGGGAGGAGAGGTATGTTGTAGATGTCCTATTAGGGCTGAGCATTCTCTTACTTCCTGCACCTTGACTAGTGTGAGTCTCTTTACTGATTGCCATCTACTGCAAAAAGAAGCTTCTCTGATGAGGGCTGAGAGATACACTAATCTATGTGTATAACAACATAAGAAGTCGGTTTAATAATGAACCCTGGTAGCAAAGACCTTAAGACAAACACTAAATAAATGGGATTTCATGAAACCAAAAAGTTTCTCTACAGCCAAGGAAACATCCATTTGAGTGAAGAGTTTACCTACAAAATCAGGGGGAAAAAA
>CABHPP010120826.1:0-15520 GCA_902168425.1 Peromyscus attwateri | reverse complement strand
CATCCCATAGTTAAATCCCATAGTTGGAGCTTCTAATGAGTTTTCCTAATTGACGACATTTTATAGGTATTGTTAATTCCTCTGCTACAGGGATTGTGCATTTCACATTTAACTCCACTAGGAGAGATAACTGGATACTAACTCCTATTTTCCATGGGTTTCAGCCTCTCTTCCTCTTTTCTTTGCTGATTTTTTCTTGGTATCCTTTCCTCTTACTAAATTTTATCATAAGTCTGACTATAATGTGTTGAGTCCTCTATATCCTTTGAGATCTCACCAAACCTGAGGTCTATAACATAAGTACACATCAACATTTTCTCATCCTTGAAGAATGAGAATAGAAATGGAATTGAGTTATGTAAAGTTTCAGATTTAGTTGGAAGATCTAATAATATTTTGATAATGTATAAGAAAGAATTCTTAGATGGAGGTTTCTGTGTTTTTTGACTTTTTCCTTTGATGGCATTTAAACAGGGAATAAACACCATGAAGTGATGTGCTATAGGGACTGAGATAATTCTGTCTTCTAAATATAGAGTTCTTCAGGGTAGAAGTTGCCTCCAGGAAATAGCATTCCTGGCTTATTTGTATAGTAATGACGGTGTCTTCTAGAGGTCTCAGAAGAAGACAGATTAGTCATTGGTAAGGTTCAGAATTGTATAGGTAGATTGTTTTGGTGGTGTCCTGCCGTGACTGCCTCAATTTAGCCTATGAAGGAAGAGTTGGGTTGCATATTAAAAGTGGGTGAAAAATATTAGAGTATTAAATGAGATAGTTTGGAATGTTCATTGTTTAAATTGGATGGTGGTGTGGAAAATTTTCTGAGTGCTGATGAGTGGCTCTTGATTTGTGATTGAATTGACTGATACTCCTTCCTGTGTGACTTGTTTTTCTCCTTAAGAGATTCAGAGCTTGTGGTAGGGCTTAAGAAACTGCCTAGTTCACCCACAGCTGGTGGTTTTGCTGTTGAACAGTTTAGAAAGAGTTTGAGGTGTCAGCAAGAAAATGACTAAAGTGAAAGAATATGGAAGTTAGCAACCCAGATTTGAAAGCTCATAGAAAAGATGCCAAGGGAAAGGTCCTCTCCTAAATGATTGGGTTTAGCAATAGGAAGGGAGTTGAGAACTGGGTAGATTGGTAGTTAGCATCTACCCAGGGACGAGGGGAGTGCAAGGAGGATCTTGCCTTAAAGAGGACAGTTCTACGTGAGAATGGAACTGTGGGATTGATAACTAAAGGATTTAGTTATTGATAATTATTGGATTCAGAGGCCTTCGAGGATCAGATGGTTTAGCAGAAGTTGACAAACAGAGGCTCTGGAATCAGACTATGTCCAGCACCTTTCCTTCACATACAGAGTGTATCATTTTGGACTGGTTTTTAAGTTTAAGGCAAATCTTGGTTGCCTGCCACCAAAATGTGCAACAGCATGGAGGCCTGACTATAGAATGTAAACCTGTAGACAGTTGTGCACCATGTTTTAGCTTTCACTGTTGTTGAATGTGAGTTAGAGGTTGGTTGTGAATACCTTCCCAACTAAATTGTCAGTTTCTTTGGTATTTACACTGTATCTAGGAGCCAGGTATCTGACACAGGGTAGTTACAATTGTTCTCCTTTTCAGTTATTTGTTGCCAAAAGAGACAAGGAAACAGCAAAGTTTACTTTTTTGTTGTTGTCATCAAATGTGGAATCATGTGGTTGTTGCCCATAAGGTTGATTTCTAGAATATTGTTAAAGCTTTTAGAAAAAGGGCGAATATTTGGTAAACCACAATCACTAGAGTTTTCTGATCTCAGCGTAGAATTTTCCATGCAAACAAGTGCACAGTTCTCAGTTTCCTGTTTGATTTGGGTGGACAAAGGAGTGACTCATGTCTTCCAGACTGCCTTGAACTTGGTGAACTGAACAGACGCAAACCCGTTGCTCTGAAAATGAACCTTGTTTTCAAGGAATGGTTATTTGTTTAAAAAAGAATTTTTGTTATAATGTCAAACTGACTTATTTATATTGAAAAAGTTTTTTTTCCCCTCACTTAATATATCCTGATTATGTTTCCTTTCTCTCTACTCCTCCCAATTCCTCCCCAACTTCCCTCCCATCTGGATCTACCCCCTTTTTTGTCTCTCATTAGAAAAGAAATAGGCTTCTAAGGAATGATAATAAAACACAATATAGTAAGATAAAACAAAAACTAAAGCATTGGGATAGGATTAAACAAACAAACAAACAAACAAGGAAAAGAACCCAAGAGAAGGTACAAGAATTAGAGACCCATTTGTTTACACGTTCTGGAACTCATAAAAACACTAAACTGGAAGCCATAACATATACATAAAGGACTTGGTACAGACCCGTGCAGGCCTTGTGCATGCTGTCTCAGTCTCTATGAATTCATAAGACCATTGCTCATGTTGATTTATAGGGTTTTGTTTTCCTGATGTTCTACATCTCGTCTGGTTCTTATATTCCTTCTGCTTCCTCTTCTGCAGAGTTCCGGAGCCCTGAGGGGTGGGATTTGATAGAGACATCCCATTTAGGGCTGAGTGTTCCAAGCCTCTAACCAGCATTATGTCTGCCTGTGGTCTCTGTATTTGTTCTCATCTGCTGCAGAAAGAAGCTTCTCTGATGATTGCTGAGCAAGGCACTGGTCTATGAGTATAGCAGAATGTCATTAGGAGTCATTTTATCGCTACTTTTCTTTTCTTTTTTTTTTTTTTTTTTTAGAATAGTAGTATTTCGTTTTACTCTAGGTCCCTGGGCTATCCAGTCTCAGGTTCTTGGTCAACCAAGCAGTGTCAGATATGGATTACATCTTATAGAGTGGGCCTTAAGTCATATCAGAAATTGGTTGGTTGTTCACACAAGCCTTGTGCCACTATTGCTCTAGTTTATCTCGCAGGCCAGACTCTATGGTAGATCAAAGGATTTGTGGCTAGATTGGTGTTTATGTTTCTCTTTTGTTAGCATGCAGTGCCGTCCTATACCAAACAAAGATGGTAGCAGGTAGGGGTGAAGGCTCTATGTAGGCACCAGCTCAACTTCTCCATGTTCAATGGGTTGTATATGTGTTGCTTCAGCAATGGGGCATTGTTGTCAGTTTGTGGAGAGCAACCTGTAGTCTTGGCAACAGCCTAGGTTGTTTGGTGGTTCCCATGGGACCCCTTTGGCCAACAACTCAATTAGATTAACCTAATCCCTGTACTGGAAGCTTCATTTGGTAACAAGAGATGGCCAGTTGGGTTCCTGTCTCCCCCCCCCCCCCCCCCCCTACTTGATGATTTCATTTAGATTACCTTCAATATGTTTATATTTTTGGAAGGTTCTACTATATTGTGTTTCCATAATATCCCTCAAATGGCCTTTAGGTATAGCTGTCTCTCCCTGTACTTCATCCTTTGTCCCTCTCTCTCCTCCCCCTCCCCACTTGATTCCACTGTTCCAGCCTCCCCACCCATCTGTAACTATTCTTTCCCCTTTCCTAAGGAGATCTTTCTGTCCCCCCTACTTCCTTACTCTATACCTAATCTTTGTAGTTCTGTGGATTGTAGCTTGATTATTATTAAATTAAGGGTGGATGATGCTTAGTTTTGAGCCACTGATCATGGTTAATGAAATTGAGGTTGAAAAATGCTGCTGTTGAGGTCAGAACTCTTTTAGTGCTTCTAGCCTGCCTATTTGTCAATGCCTCCAGGTACATAGATAGTGTTCATTGATCCTCTGAATCACAGCATCATTTTAGCCTGTTGGATTCATTATTTTTTGGACCAATGACATTTTAGAGTTATTTGTTATTTCTAGGTGTAGGGAAATGACTGTCAGGAGGGATATCTCTTGTGAAACATTATGAATACTTAATTTCTGTACTTGTGACTTCCTTACAAAGTTTTGAGTGAAGTAACATTGTTTTAATTGTATAAAACCAATTATTCTCATTTTTGCATTCAATATTTAATTATTCTAATATTAAATATATATTGTCTGCCATGATTTAATGTAAACTTCCAAATGTAAAAATTACCCACCCCACCCTGCTGGAAGAAATCTAGGTTTAAAGATACTTGCCTTGACTAAAGAAATGTCCTGAATAAGTTTATTTCCAAATGTGTACTGCAGTAGTTCCTAACAGCATGAGAGAACTGTCTAGACTTATAATACACTGCTATGACTGGAAATAACTGTGACCCCTTCATAGGGAATCTTTGAAAGGAGCTGTTAAACATAGTGTTATCAACATGGTACTTCCGTCATCAATGCTCATTTTATTGTTACTGATTTATTATTTTATCATAATAAGTTTTATGTGCTGCCAGAAAGTGAAATGCTGCACAATTGCTTCTAAGTGTTTTCTAGTAATCTGACACATTTTAAATCACTGACTTTGCTTCAGCTGAACAAAGCAGTAGGCAGATTTTTACTAAAATAACACGTTTTTCTAAGCACTGCCTTCTAATTTTGTGACAATTAGAAGGATATAGTGTGAAAGATAGGTAATAGTTTATCCCCAGTTAATTTGACTATTAAACACGCAGAAATGAAGCCTACATTCTAGATTGAATGTGAATGAAATTGGGTGGTGATGGCTTTTGTCTCAGTGACAGTCGAGTGTCTTGGTTTGCATGGTACACACCCAACCTTGACAAGAATTTAATCTTAATATTCCATGTGGTTAATTCTAGACTCTAACACGTGACTTGGAGAATAGGGAAAAACAACAGTTGCAGATGTTGGATCAACTTAAGGAGATCCAGAATCACTTTGAGACCTGTGAGGCCGATCGTAAGCACAATGACCTCCAGATCTCAGAGCTGACTCGCCATGCAGAGGATGCGACCAAGCAGGCAGAACACTACCTTAGTGAGTTCCAGAGGTCGGAGGCCCTGCGAGAGGAGGCAGAGAAGAGGCGAGAAGACCTGAAAACAAAGGCCCAGGACTCCATCCGCCAGTGGAAGGTGAAGCATAAGAAGCTGGAGCGGGCATTGGAGAAACAAACTGAAACCCTTGACCAGCTGACAGAAAAGAACAATCAGGTATAAGAGCCAGATTCCTAACCCTTTGTTCATCCATTCTTTGAATTAACACATGAGGACCATGCTGTGTCTACAGCTATTGATAGTCTCGGACAAAAAGCCCTTAAGTATTGTCTGGTTGAAGGGAAAACATTATTTAGTGTTTGGATTTTTCAAATCTTCTAAATTATTCTAATATTTGGTGCCTTTTCAGAATTGAGAAGGAATCTTCTACCTTCCATCTCAGTTTAGCTTGTGAATTCCCTAATTTGAATTATTTTTCAATATTCTAACTTTCCAGAGGAAAAGTCACTCAATCTCCCTTAGCATTATGGCTCTCCCCCTACGGCATATGTTTTGCAATCCCCTTTGTTTGAGTATTTTGATTTAAGGCCAGGGTGGAAAGGAGAGGGTTAAGACTGTAGTAGTGACTAAAGAGTTATTCTGGGAGGTGTTATCATAGGCTGATGTAAATTGGGACATTGAGAGTGTCTTTGGCAGAGCAGGGCCAGCAGATCACAAGGCTCCTTTTTTATGCTCTCTTAACAGCAACAGAAAGCCTTGTGTTAATCTTGATATATATTCACATTATCTTATCTCTTGCACAATCAGTTACTTTAAATAGATTTAATGATCCTGTGTTGATTTTCAACTGTTTCTTTGGTTCAAACTAAACACAGATGTTAAAAAGAATAAAACGCAAAGTCATGATTGATGTTTGTCCATGTTTGGTCTAGGATTATCATATATGCTTTGCTGTTTGTCAAGAACTCAAAATATTCCAGAATAACCATTTGGTTAAGTGAACTCTCTTTGGAAATAATAACAATAGCATCAAAAAAGGAAAATTCAGGACAGTTATATTTATAGGATCCGTTGACATTACTTACAATGGCAGATGCTTATTTTGGGTCAAATGGCATGACCATGATGCTTTACTGTTTAAATATGCATTTTTCTCAGATTCAAGATCAGGGAAGCCTGCTCATTGTGGAGTGCTTTTTGTTTTAACTCATCTGACACACAGTGAGTGATGGGTTGCCAAGAGGTAAAGCAGTCCTAAAGCTTTTGAACTAATCTAAATTGATTGGATTCTAGAAAATTCCTTTACCTTGATTATCTTGTTGGTCTGGTTCTGAGACCATGCCTGTAAGGGAAGACAGCTAGAGAGCAGAGAGTAGCTGTTGATTGACTGGGAGCTATCTGTGGATCTTGCTTCATTAGAGGTAATTTAGAAGGGTCCATGTCACCAGGCAGTATCCCAGTTTATGGTGCTGAGCACTTATTAGATTGAGTTTTCAGAATATTAAAATTATTAAAAAATTTCCCCGAATCTTCCTGATAAAATTATTTTTTTTCATTTATCATTACTGATGATAAGCAGAGTAGTTTGAAAATGATTGCTGCAGTTAGGGTAGGATTACAATTATCACAGCAGGCATTGTAATTTATCCTTTAAAATCCTTAAAAATTAATGCATCATGTCGCAGTTCAAGCAATGGTTAATCAAAGGAGAAAGGATTAGAAATGTTTCACAGAGGCTGCAAGTGTCCAGTAAATCTGTGATGTACAAATATGTGGTGAATAATTTTGGAAAATTTTGAAAGTATCCAGTAGCTAGTACATACTTGGTGTACAAGTATGAAAACCTGCAATTGGGTCTTAAAAACCTATCTAAAAGCTAGGTATAGTGGTACAAATCTGTGATCCCAGGAGTGAGAATCAGAGACAGGTGCATCTGAGGGGCTTCCTGACCAGTCTGGTTAGCCAAAATATCAAGCTTTAGGTTCAAGGAGAAACCTGCTTTAAAATAATCAGGTGGAGAGTAAATAGAGGACGACATCCTGATGTTGGGCTGGGGTCATAGGTCAGTGGTACAGTACACACTTGGCATATTCAGTGCCCTGGGTTCAGTTCCCAGTAACACACACACACACACACACACACACACACACACACACACACACACACACACACAGAGACAGAGAGACAGAGACAGAGACAGAGAGAGAGAGAGCGAGCAGCTTAGTGAATATTGCCTATAAGGAATATTGGTGTGGGATATCTTTCTGTATGCTGTGAATATGTGTTGCTCTGATTGGTTGATAAATAAAGCTATTTGGCATATGGCAAGGCAGCTTAGAGGCAGATGGGAAATCCAGGCAGAAAGACAGGAAGAGCAAGGAGAGGCAGAGAGACTCCAGCCTGCCGCCCAAGGAACAACATGCCAGCAGGTAAGCCATGGAATACGTGGCAAAACATAGATTAATAGAAATGGGTTAATTTAAGATATAAGAGCTAGCTAGCAAGAAGCTTGAGCCATAGGCCATCCAATTTGTAATTAATATAAGCCTCTGTGTGTTTACTTGGGTCTGAGTGGCTGCGGGACTGGGTGAAACACAGGAAAACTTCCAGCTACAGAATATTTACTTAATATTTAATTTTTAAGAAAAATCACAAAGACACCTTAAGGTATAACTAGTCCACTTTTTTGTTTGGGGCTAATTAGTTTCATAAAATGACTTTTGGGTATATTTGAAAGTATATTTTAAAGGAAAAATGATACAAATATAACATCTTATGGTTTAAAGAATGAGTGAATTATTTCATAAATATCTTTGTAGCTTTGTTGATCCATTTTGTGTAGTTAAATGATACAGTTTTTCTATTTGTAAAATGCTCTTATGCCTAGTCTGTTTCTCTTTGTAGCATAATTTATATTCTGCTTTAAGATTTGCCACTTAAAAGTGTGTTAAAAGACTAATGCTTCTTTTCTCTTCAAATTCCCCTGATTTCTATTCTTCTTATGTACATTTAGGGAAGCTTGATCACATGGCCCAAAACTGTTTTACTTACTAAAGGACATGTAATTTTAACCAAAAATCATATAATCACAGAAAAATGGCATAAAAAAGAAATTAAGTCCAGGTCATTTTTTTCCCTTCAAGGAAGAGGACATAAGCAAGGACCAGGGACCATGATGCACCTGAGTAGTGTGCAGATGAACACACAGGGAGACTGCAGTGCATGGCTCCAGTGATTTGGCTTTCAGGACCACTTAGTTTCTTGTTTTCTTTCTCAGTGATGTTGGAAATGGTTGGTTTTCAGATGTGCTTTGAAAAGTAAAGAGGAAGAATTAGAAATCCGAATTTGATCACAGTGTGTGCGTTCCTAGTTTTCCTCAAGCTTTCCTCTACTAGAGTTAGTATGGCTAGTATTCTCTGCATTTCTTTTCTTTCTCCTGCTGAGTTGGCAGAATCTTCGGCCTGCCTGTGTATTGAGCTTTTTGCTTGGTCGTGTTTGACTTTAAGAATCTTCACTTGCGATCTTTTCCGTCTATGAATTTCTCCCCTGCTGAGAGATGTTATATCCTGCGCCCTGAGATCTGAACTATTTTAATAGTTTAAGGTAAGAAGGCTCATTGCTAATGTGTTCCACTTTTTGAGCCTGTGCTACAGCCTATGAGATGCAGTTCAGGGAAGTACTGGCATTTTCTGCATTTTTTTCAAAAGGAGAATAACATTGAAACCTCCCCCATGAACCTCTTAGTAAAATTAAAATGGTGATATGGACATTAGTGTGAGGCCTTGCAGGAGCTGTCCTTCTTTCTGCTGCTACCAAGGCTTTTGTCATTCTTGTGCTTGCCTGGCTAGAACATTCTTTTCTCATTCTTACTCCTCACAGCTTGCCATCCCCTGCCCCCCCCCCCCCCTTTGTTTTTCCAGTTCTCTCAAGGGGTTTGGTACCTGTCTCCTTTCTGTTTCTTAAAAGTAATTCTTGTTGTCGTCATTCAGAATTTGTCAGGATCTCACTCAAGTCTGTATCTCAATCTTCACTGTTGTCCTACTTCACAGTGATCTTTCAGTGGCTCTCCTTGAGCTACTGATTCGTACAATTCAGATTATTCTTCGTCTATAATAGTTCTTCGTTCTCACACTCAGTTCCAGAATCTCCATCTGGGATTCATCACTTCTTTTATTCACTTTTTTTTTAAACCAACCACACCTAGCCCTTATCCAGAAGCAAATATACGAATATTACTTGGTTTTCAGTGTCTATATTACCGAAGAACATTCTGGATCTGACTAGTGTTCTGTTTCTCTCCAGCTTGAGCTGTCCATTCTCATGTGAATTGAGAGAATTTTGGAACACTGGGAAGATGGTGAACCCTAGACAGTTGTAAAGTAGCAGAGTCTGGGATTCAAAGGATTGTTACTAAATCATTGTATTTCTGGACCTGTTGCATTGTGAGAACAAGAAGGATTCTTGCTGTTTCAAACAATTTCAGGAGGAGAATGTTCTACCAGATAGTTTTGTCATGAGACTCCAGCCTTCATCTCTATCTGAAAGCCTCTTAACTCATGGCTTGGGTTAAGTCCACGTACTTAAGCTGTCTCCTCTTAGAATCTTGCCCTATTATCCTTACAGGGTATTTTCATCTTCCTTAGTAGCATAAATATAATGATTCCCTTGACAAGATGTTTGTCTTTAATTTCTGGAACTGTATTTGTTATTACAACTTATATGAGGCTATTACCTGTTGTACCAGAAGGCCACAGACTGAGGGTAAACAATAGAATTTTATTGGGCTCACAGTTCTGGAGGCTGAGGAGTCCAAGAACATGGTTCTAGCATTTAGAGAAAGCCATTGTGCTGAGTCATAGCATGAATTAATTGTTTTTTCTTTGAAGATAAATGATTAAAAAATATAAGTCCATGGTCCTATTTATGGCAGAACTGATAAGCAAAATTCAGTTTTTTCAGGTCAAAGGTCACAGCTTAGTCAATCCCCTTTCTTCCTTTTTTCCTTTTATTATTTCATTTCATTTATGTGTATATATGTATAGTATGTTGAATACATTTTCCCTCATGGTCCCCTACCATCTATTTCTTACCTCTCCCTTTTGTCCCTCTGGACAGTTTTACCTCTTCATCTGTACATATGTACACATATGTGATTTTATGTAGCTTTGTAAAGTCTGTTTCAAATTGACCTTCCAGATTCTGAAAGGAACATTAATATTTACCTTACTGCATCTCATAAGTATACGCAGTATTTTTCTCTGTTAAAAGTAAAAGTAAAAAACAAAAACTAAAAGGACAAAAACCATAGCAAGGACGGTGTGTTGAGCTTGGGCAGCAAGTGTAAGCATTGTTCCTGGTCAGTGTGTGGAGGAAACAGCTTTGGCTCCACTGGCCACTGTTGCCTTTTGAAATGAACGTGCTGAGAATCGGACACCAGGATGGTCGGTTCTTGGCCTCTGAGATTCAGACACCAGGATGGTCGGTTCTTGGCCTCTGAGATTCAGACACCAGGATGGTTGGTTCTTGGCCTCTGAGAATCAGACACCAGGATGTTGGTTCTTGGCTTCTGAGAATCAGACACCAGGATGGTCAGTTCTTGGCCTCTGAGAATCAGACACCAGGATGTTGGTTCTTGGCCTCTGTCGCCCAGTTTACACTTCCCCTCCAGGAGATGTATTTCTCTTGAGTTCCTTCCCACGCCTTATGTCCATCTTGGTGGGCTCTCCAGGTTTCTTGTTGTTTGTTGCTGGGTTTCTTATCAGACATTGACATTATTTGATTAGTTTATCACAAGGGACGCACATGTATCATAAAATCCTTGATGTTGTCTAGGTTCCCCATATTATCATTGATCTCTTCTTTTTGAGTGTCTCACTGGAATATACATTACTGTTATTTTAAGCAATGTTTTAATATTTCAGTATCTTGTAAGTCACAACAGAGGTATTTTTTCCCTCTTCATTCCTTTGCTTGATTTTATCTTCCATTTAAGTAATTGTTGATCAGTATGGATTTGTACATTTTGGTAATAGGTATTTGAAATACATGTTCATACCAGTGAGGTAGTATAATATGTGATTTTATGTAGCTATATAATGATTATATGCTTATCCCATTTCCAGCCTAAAAGTATTTTTTCATTAAAAATGGCTAAATATGATTTAGTGAAATTTTCTTCTTATGGATTAGGTTTGATCTTGTTACTTGGAAGATCTGTGGTAAATTTTGCAGTAACCATCTTTTCATTTTGTATCCATGACCCACTAGCTTCTAAAAGAGAAGGATGAATTGAAAAGCCAGTTTTATGGAGCATTGCAACAGATCGAGAATCTCAGGAAGGAATTGAATGACGTCCTAACCAAGCGTGCCCTACAGGAGGAGGAGCTTCACTGTAAGGACCAGAAACTCAGCGATGTTCAATCTCACCAAGTTGAACTTGAACTGGAGGTCAAGAATTCCCTCGACACCATCCATCGGCTGGAAAGTGAATTGAAAAGACAGAGTAAGATTCAAAGCCAGATAAAAGCCGATAAGATTCATCTGGAGGAAGAAATTGCAGAGCTGAAGATGAGCCAGGCCCAGGACAAAGTCAAACTTCTTGAGATGCAGGAGTCCATCAAGGACTTGAGTGCCATCCGAGCAGATCTCGCTAATAAATTGGCCGAAGAAGAGAGAGCCAAGAAAGCTGTGTTCAAGGACCTTTCTGAACTGATGGCCCAGGCCAAGTCTAAAGAGGAAGAAATGGCTACCATTATCACACAGTTAAACTTAGAACGAGACGTTCACCAGAGGGAGCTGGAAGATCTCACATCCTCACTGCACAGCGTGAAAACGAAGCACGAACAGAATATCCAGGAGCTGATGAAGCACTTTAAGAAAGAAAAGAGTGAAGCAGAGAATCATATCAGGACACTGAAGGTACCTGTGCTTAATTATCTTGATGATACTGACAGAATTTTTTTTTCTGGTGCCTCATGAAGTTAATAAAGCATGAACTTTTAGAGATCATTCTGTATTCCCAAGCATTGCAGGGAAGATAAAACCAACAATAAAGAGGTTTATTCATGCCTGTTCGGCCAGGTCGAAATGAGTTATAGCAGCCACCTGGGAGCGTCTATTTCAGAGCATAGGAGCCCTTTAAAGAGAACATTTAGCTATTTTGGGAGTTTAGGAAAGGTAGAGGTGGCAGTAGGTCCTGGACCTGAAATGTGCCCTCATTCAACATTTATGACCTCCTAAAATACAAAAGGCAAAGACTTGTCAAGGCCACAGAAGCTATAGCCACAGTCCTCATTTGTATGGTAACTAAAGCTACACAGCATGTAGGTTGTGAGAACCCAAGGCCTCTGTGATTTCCTCTTCCTCTTTTCAATCAATGCTTCCTGGGTAAATTCCTGATTGAGATTTCTTGCATTTGTGGAAATGTTTTGAAAGTCTAATGTCATGGGCATTGTCACCATGCGAGGCAGTCATTGATATCACATGGCTGTCAGGTGTGCTCAGTTTATCCACCTTCCTGCTTTGCTTTTCTTCTATCCTACATAAATGGTGTAGGTTCTATATTACGTACTTATGTTTTTAATTCCCATAGTCAGAGTGAAACTCCTGAGAAGTTGGATTTGTTCAGCTGTGGGATCAGAGCCTCAGATAGTTTCTGATACCTTGCATGTATTTGTTTAATGGTTGAACAAATGGATACACTGTTGAAGTTTAGTAATCGTTTTTCTTCAGAAGTTTTTACAATGCAACTACTACTGTAGAAGTACTTGAGATGAAGAGAACATGATATTGAGGTAGCTGATATAGGTACCCATCGAACACTGTTTCATAGTTTTTTCCAGAGTTTTGTCTAGCCCTCTGGCAGTAGCCATCTGAGGACCATTAACTGACGTGGCAGATCAGAAGGAAGGGTAGACAAATAGATGAGGTTTCACTAGTAGTCCTTGACACCACAGTTTTAAGGTGCACTATTGTCGCATGCCACTAAGAAAAAAAATACTGTCTCCTACATGTGGAACTGTGACATGCTGTCACCTAAGCTAACATCCCAAATGGGAGATGGAAAATGCTGAAAAACTTGTATTTTGATATTTAGTAAATTAGGTGCAATAGCCCTTTAGAAGGATGAGGACATGAATAAAACTGGAATTAGGGTTATGAAGAAGAGCTCAAATTACATGCTGGCTACTACAATAATACAGTTAGAAAATATTTTTGAGCACTTTGTGTCAGTTACAGCTATAAGGACTATTAGCTATATGAGCTAATAGTTGAATACATCACCCCTGACCATAGTGTGCATTGCTTTCTCACTCACAAGGAAATTGAGACGTAAGTGTTAACTAATAACATGCCTGGAGAATACTAGAGACATGATTTGAACCCATGTAGTCAACTGCTTGAGTTGTCACTTGGCAGTTCTGGGAAAGATTTAGAACCAAAACCAACTGGGTAGTAAGTTTGGTGGATAGGTGAATAATGTCACTATTTGTGAACTTAGAATGTTCAAACAGTACAGAAAATCTGGAGAGAAAAATGTCAAATCTAGTTTCTTACTATGTTGAGTTGGGTGGGAGGGTCTTACACTTAATTAGGAAAGTCTAGGTATAAAGCACTTGAGTACATACAGGGTCAGGAGGTGAGGCGAAATTGAAATTAGAACAAAAGTATGTAGGAACCAGGAACTCATGAGCGTTAGGTTCTCTTGCAAGATTTGGGGCATTGTACAAGGCCAAAGAGGAGAACAAATCTTTAGAATGCCAGCATTTAAAGAAATAACTGAGAAAGAGGGTCTAGAAAATAAGAATAAAAGACTACAGAAGAGACAGAGGAAAATCAGGTGATAATGGTATCTTGGAAACTCAGGATATTTCAAGAGAAGTATGCCCAAGGGGCTGGAGAGACGGCTCAGCAAGTACAATACTGGTTGTTCTTCCAGAGGACCTGGATTCAGTCCCAGCACTACATGGTGGCTCGCAATTGTCTATAACTCTAGTTCAAGGGGATCCAATGCCCTTTCTCATGTCCATGGCCTCCAGACATGTCTGTGGTGCACAGACATACATGCAGGCAAAATACCCCTACACAGAAAATAAAATAACAATAAAATATTTAGTGTCACATGTGATAAACTAAAAGAAGTAAAACTGTGCTCATTCTATTTCACAGCAAAGGCCCACAAGGAAATTTAAGGGTCCCGAGTCTAACAGTAGACGAAGCATCTCTTTCTCTGCAGGCTTTGGAAGACACTGTTGAGCATGTTCACTGACAGGGGTGGTCTGGAGGAATCGCTGTAACTGGGAGAAGTAGAATTGAGCAGCGATAGGCAAACACTGATGGGAAGACTGATATAGACCAGTGTGGGGGCTTGGGAGTACTGCCGTACAACTAGAGGAGAAGAATAAGCATTTCTGGTAAATGAAAGAGAGAGGCTGGAGCTAAAGGTCCATTTTTAGAGGGTTTTTATTCTGTCAGAAATTCTTTGAGGGCAAATTTTTAGAGTTAAAGTCCACATAGTTATCCACTGGGTTTCCATTGTGAATGTAGGTGAAGGATCTGAAATTGAATAAGTAATTCTGAGGTTAGCTTGGTAGGTGGACATGTGGACAGTTAAGGTACTGTTATGAAGGGATTAATTCATCATATGTAAAAAAATCTCCATAAAGAGGGTGATTGGTTCATGAGTGTTGTCAGCAAGGACAAGGGGTATGGAGGAGTAGTGTAAACCTCACAGGAAAGCTGGCCTTTGCATGATGGTGATCATGAAATGTTTTGTCAGTTGTACGGGACAGTGCCTTGACATATGGGTCTTCCCAAGGAGCTTATAGTTTTGAGTGTCATTGAAAATGGAGTGTCCTTTCATTCTCATCACTTCTGATTACCACTGTTAACTAGGCTGTGTGGTAAACTTCATCTTACTTTTGGGGAACTGGTAATAATTTGTTCAGTTAGAGTAGGTTCAGGATCATCTTTACAGGAACAAAATCCCTCAAAGAAAACCAGGAAAACATATACAAACACTTGGAAGACATGAATAAATTCCTTCAAGAAAGCTAAGAAAGCTCAGAAAAAGCAAACAGGTGAAGGAAATGAATAAAACTGTTCACGACCTGAAGATGGAAATAGAAGCAGTAAGGAAAACACCAACTGAGGGAATCCTGGAAACGGGAAATCCAGGTGAGCCAACAAGAACTACAGATGCAAGCATCACCAACAGAACACAAGAGATGGGAGAGAGAATCTTAGGCATAGAAGACGCGAGAGAAGAAATTGACACATCTGTCAAAGAAAGTGTTAAATTTAAAAAAATTGCTGATGCAAAACATCCAGGAAATCTGGGACACTGAAAAGAACCAAACCTAAGAATAATAGGAATAGAAGAAGAAGAATCCCTGCTCATAGGCCTAGAAGATATTTTTTAACAAAATCATGGAGGAAAATTTTTGTAACCTAAAGAAGGAGTTTATAGAACACCAAATGGATTGGACCAGAATAGAAACAAAGAGAATAATACAAAGTGTTAATGAAACAAAAAGTTGGTTCTTTGAGAAAGTCAACAAGATAGACAAACCCTTATTCAAGCTAACTAGAAGGCAAAGAGAGAGAGAATATCCAAATTAAGAAAATCAGAAACAAAAAGGGGAATACAATGGACACTGAGGAAATGCAAACAATCATTAGGTCTTACTTCAAAAACCTGTACTCCACA
>CABHPP010120825.1:49695-63992 GCA_902168425.1 Peromyscus attwateri | reverse complement strand
ACTCATATAAGATACAGATATGTTAATCATAAAGAATGGTGACACACAGAAGTTGGAGATGAAATGTTTTTTCCATTGACCAATGACATGAGGAAGACAACACTTTGGGACTTCCTTGTTGTGGAATATTAGATTTACTACGTAAAGATGTGTTCCATTTGTTTATGTTGTGGAATATTCATTTAACTATGTAAAGATGTGTTGCATTTGTTTACCTTGCCTTCCTAAGTTGCCTAATTCATCTAATAAAATGCTAAATGGCCAATAGCTAGGCAGTAGGTATAGGCGGGGCTTCTGGGAAAAAAGAGTAAATAAGAGGAGGAATCTAGGAAACAAGAGACAGAGGGAGATGACGGGGGACAGACAGACAGACAGGGAGGAAACAAGAAAGCAGGGCATACAGAATGAAAGAAAAGTAAAAGCCCCAAGGGAAAACGTAGATGACTAGAAACAGGTGAAATTAAGTTATAATAGCAAGTGGGACAAGGATAAGCTAAAGGCCAAGCTTTCCTAATTAATAAGAAGTCTCTGTGTCATCATTTGGGAGCTGGTTGGTGTCCTAAAGAAAAATGCCAACTACACTTCCTGAAGAATGAATGCTCTGGGACAGTGTGATAGGAGGAAGAAGCCCCCAGTACTGTTGTCTCAAATGCTGGATGTGTATAAACTTTATGTAGGGTGCATTTCAGAAGCCAGGAACATAGTGTTTGAGGAGGTAATGATACCATATCTAAGAAAGAGGACCCAAAGCTTAACCATGAAATTATTACAAAATACCTCACTATTACATAAATTGTTGATATTTCTTGTATTGATAAAATGGAAAAATAATGTGTTACTATTCTTATAGGTCATTCTGTGACTTTACTCAATAAAATGTGAAAACTATAAATTCTAAAATTAGCAAATTTTGATATAAGGAAATAGCATCAGCAATTATATTTCTCAGCTTCAGCACATTGATACACAGGTTTCATATGTGTAAAACATGCTTTAGGAATATCACAAACATATTAGTTAATACCTGTCAGAGAAATATAGAAAGGGAAAATGGCAAAAAGATCAAGTGATGTCTATTCTATGTTAAATTCTCAACAGTGTTGTTAGTCCTGAACTTGCCTGTTTCCTCACATGATCAGACACTTAAATGACATTCAGTCTGTGAGTTCCTCCCCTGCCTGCTCCTTCTCATGTCCCTTGTCACCATCATTTGCATCATTAGTGAATCTGTAGAAATCCTGAAACCCAGATGACAGCCCGAGCTGCTGCATCAGACTCTGTATGTTCATTTCACTTCACATTCATGAGTGTGCATATCAGCTGTTGAGAAATCCTTCTCCCCAACCATGACTTTCTCCTGTGAGAAATGTGTGTATGTGTGGTGTATAGTAGCATATGGTACTAAATGCATGTTCTGTGGATGCATTCATTTTATATTTCTGTCTTAAATGGATCATGCTCAACTGAATTTATAGGATCTTTTGCTTGACTTTCCTTGAAGATGGGTCCAGTATGAGATCATGTGACCACACTGGACATATCTGAGGAATATTACTCACCTATGTAAGAAACATTTCCAGCTCTCTTTCACTCTGGGAAAAATCTAGATTTGTGTCCACAGGCACATGATGCCTGTGTTAGGGTTTCTATTGCTGTGATGAAGACCATGATGAAAGACAGCTTGGAGAAGAAAGGGTTTATTTTAGACTACAACTTCCGGTAACAGTTCAAGGCAGGAACCTGAGGCAAGAACCGGAGCAGAGGCCAGAGGAGAACACTGCTTATGACTTGCCCAGCCTACTTTCCTATACCATATAGGAATGTCTGGTCAGGACAGGCACCACCCATAATGCCCTGTGCTGTGTCATATCAATCATTAATTAAGAAAATGCCCCTTAGACAGGAAAACTCTCCAGCCCAATGTATACTGGTTTTTATATTATTAATGGATTTACTTAAACTAAAGTGTGGTATCATAAATTGATCTTTATTTCAGGAAATGCTGTCCTTCTGTGATGTGGCCATTGAATTCTCTGCAGAAGAGAAGGAATGCCTGGAGCTTGCTCAGTGGAATTTGTACAGGGATGTGATGTTGGAGAACTACAGCAACCTTGTGTTCCTGGGTGAGGATCTCATCCTTAGTGAATTCTTATTTCACCATCAACATGTAGCTTCCTCACTTTGTATGGTATCTCATGGGAGCATTTCAACAGCTATTTTCAAATCTTTCATTTTCTGAAAAATTGGGGAGATTGCTGTATTAAGAATCATTTTGGGGCTGGTGTGGTTAAGAGCACTGATTGCTCTTCTAGAGAACTGAGGTTCAATTCCCAGCACACACATAGCAGTTCAAAACTGTCTGTATCTCAAAGATCTGACACACTCACACTGATATACACAAAGGCAAGCACCAATGCCCATAAAAAATAAAAGTAAATTATTAAAGAAAAAGAATCATTTCACTGTTTTTCTTTTGTGTTTAACCTTTCTGTGTTGGATGTATGTTTCCTTCACTCCAGTGGGACTGTTAGAAATTCAATGGCATGAGACATGGAGTACACTTGTTAATGACAGTGTTTCACAGTTCAGTTTTAATGTTTTTTTCCCTTTAAATGAAACTCAGAATGCTTTTTAATTCCTTGTGTAATATAGTTATCCTGTAAGAAAACATTTAAGGAACTGATTGTCTGCAATCATTTATTACATCATCTCTTTCCTTATAAGCCATGTACTGGAAGGCACGTGTCAATTCCAAGTAAAAGAACACGTAAACAATCTTGTTCCCTTTTTCTGCAAACAGGTCTTGCTGTGTCTAAGCCACACCTGGTGACATTTCTGGAGCAAGGACAAGAGCCTTCAGATGTGAAGGGACAAGCATTAGCCATTGTGCACCCAGGTGTGTAGGAATGAGGGGTTCGGGGCAGAGTTGAGGTCCAAATATCCAGTAGGAAGGCAGGTTTTCTCATCTGCTTTGAAACATGATACTATAGGAATAATTGTTTAGGTCTCTCCTTCATGTCTTTGTTATCCAAGGAGCACATCTCTCAGAAGTTGATGATGGCTTAAATGTCTTAAGCTTTGTATTTTCACTTTCCCCAACAGTGAACTGTGCTTGTATTTATAGTGATTTCCAAGGTTTTTCTTTTTGCTGATTCTCCATTGTAGTGTAAGACTCAGGGAAAGAGAACTCTGTGCTGGTCAGACTCTGAGTCATTTACTTGCAGAGGTTGAGAGCAGACTCATGCCAGAAAGATCTCTACACCAAAGTGAGCATGATTGGGTTTATGAAGCCAAATCCACAGTTCCATCACAGAGAGTCAGGAGGGGCAGAAGGCTCAACAGTTCTGTTGATTAGAACACTGTGGGGTGGGGAACAGTTGGATAAGACTCAGACAAACCGGAGTCACTTTTGACAGTTCATTCAGACTGAATGAAATGGAGCCACACCGCTTCTGATTGCTAGCTGCAAATGAATGCATGGCTCCTTTAAGAAATGGTTCCTGAGTCTTACTAGCTGAGCAGAAAGGCAGCTCAGTGTGGTAATTCCATCTTCGTCCTAGGGAAAGCTAAATTAAAAGTGGCTCTGTAGCTGGGAGTGAAGTTTCAGCAATGTTTGTTTGAACTTAGTTGAATTGTTGTATTCAGGGGAACTGCAATGAATTTAGGTAAAGGGACTGCTCCCCAACTGGCTAAGGGCTAAGGTCTGCCACTGGGCCCATGTCCCCAGGTCCCTGAATGGCTAAGAAGGCCCAGGGGGGAAGGGGGCTGGAGGGGAGAGAGCAGAGGCATCATCCAGAGTTTTGCAGCCCCCTGGCTGCAGCACTCACCGAATTCCAGGGTCAGGGGAGCTGATTGCAAAGACTGTAGAGCCACTGACAAATTAGGCTCTGATTTCAAACTTTTAGCAGAACTTTAAGACCGTAATTAGAACTGACTTTACTGAGCGTTTGCAAACGTCAAAAATGAAACAGTTTTGAGTTCACCGACAGTTTTAACTGTGGTGACTCATGGTTCATGTACCCTTTGTTTTGTTGGAAGAAAATGTAAGTAATTCTTTTAAGAGATATCTTGTAGATGTTTTCTAAAGTTTGTAATCTAGTCCTATAGAGAGTTTGCTTTTGAATGTAAGAATTGTAAATATGTGTAGTAATATTCATACTAGAAATATGTTGATATTAATGAACCAGGGTTTGGTGACACTTAAGGAGTCTTTACGTTTGATGCAGTTGCATCAGACGTTTATTGATTTATTTGATGCATTCATTTTAAAAAAGGGCTTGGCATAGCTAAGGCTGTTATAGACATCTTAAATACATTCTGAAAGGACATTCCATCTTGGTCATTCTCTGTTCCTTTACTGGGTTGTGTGGCAGTCCTAGGGATTGCTGTGTTGTTTCAACTACTTGCAAGCTCTTAGTAGAGACCTAAGTCAGAGCTGAGTTAAGCTCTGTACGTCCCCCTGTGAAGTCAGGGATGGGAAACATTCTTCTTGCTAGCTTCCAATCTAAGACAGAGTATGCTTGATGGACAGTGTATCTCAAGAACAGGTAAGGTTGACTAGAGAAGAATGACCTAAGGCAGGTACAGTCTATCTGAGGGGTCTGACGGGCCCTTTAATACATTAAGAAGGGGGAGCTGTGAAGATCTACAGAGGTTTCCTAGTGAGATCTGAGCTTGCTTTACCCAGCAGGGCTACATAGGGCAATGATTGGACCCCGGGCATGGTTGCCAGGTGTGTGGAAGGGTCTCCACTTGGCTGTGCGGTGTGCTTTGATCTAGCAAGGGGGAGGTCTGTTGCCCCACCCCTTGGCATTGTTATACGAAGCCCCTTTGAAGAGACAGAAGGGGCCGGTGGATTTGATCCAGGTCTTCCCGAAGCTATCCTGTGTTTCTGTCTTTCTCTTCTCCACTATCTTCCTATCTAAAACATTTCTTATCCTCTCTCCTCCTCATAGGAACCCTTTGAAAGGTGAGAGCAGGCCTCCTGCACTTGACACATTTAGAATGCGGTGCAGAGTCTAAGATCCTCCTCAGCACGAGAGAATACACACCTTGTCTTATGGGACATGAGGAGTGATTTGTCTTTCCTGCAGATAAGGAATAGGATTTCCTGGTCTGGCTTATGGGCTGGAGGGAGACAGGAGCAGCAGACACTGACAAGTCCTGTTCCCCATGCATCCTTATCCTGTGTCTAAACTAGAATGCCATTATTTCTAGTAGGTTTGTGTCCCATCTGAGGGTTCATGTAGTAATCTATCCTGGGTGTGTCCTGCCATGCAAGTGTGGTGTAGATTTAACTCTTTCTACTCAATCATACAAGCGTTCAATTGCAATCATCAGTTTTATATGTTTTTGTTTTGTTGTTGTTTTCAAGACAGGGTTTCCTCTGCGTTGTCCTGGCTATGGTGAAACTGGCTTTGTAGTCCAGGCTGGCACTCAATTAAAATGATCTTCCAGCTCCTGAGTGCTGAGATTAAGGGCATATGTCACCACTCCTGGCCCAATAACCAGTTACTTCAAGTACATCTAATTTTAATATTATTCCATATTAAGCAAAAAATAGTTGAACTTAGATTTGATTCTGTTACTTGCTTTAGGCTTAACTCTCATGCCATGTTCAGAGGACTGGATAATGGAAGGTAGAAATTTCTCTCTAACATTGTGTCTGTAAATGAATCATATTTGTATTTAGCATGAATATAAACACACCTTTGGGCACACTAAGTATTTTTCATCATTCATTAGGTGACTCATCATTAACTATTATGTCATAATTACCTTTGTTGTAACAGCTTACAATAAATTAGTGACTTATCAGATTAGGACTTAATAAGTGAAAGTAATTCATCTCTGTTAAAAATTTCACACTCTAAAATTATGAGTGTTGAACTGAAAATCTTGTATACCAAACAAAATTTAAATATAAACACAATTCATGGAGGAACTGGGAACCTCAGTCTCTTGAACCCTTTATAGTGTACTTTATAAAGTCTAAGTCAGTCCTGCAGACCTTCTATATTATGTAGCTTGTATCATCATAGAGAATACCATAAGGTGGAGCTCAGTCTAGGGATGAGCAGGTTGAAGAGGAATAGACATGGAGTATCCAGACCCACTGTTACAGCCTCAGAAAGGATGTTGACACTGCCCATGGAGGACAGGCAGGAGGGCAGAGGAACCCCACAGCGTCCAGTAGCCTTGAATCCACAGTGAGCTCAGAGAGTGGCTGACTCTCTGTTCCACAAGGAGGGTCAGGGAAAGTGACAAAGTGTAAGGCCCAGAACAATAGCAGAGAGAGCACAGATGGAGTGGACTATACAGTCACTCCTTCAGCATCCACAGAAATGACATAAGGTTTGGATTTAACTAAAAATTTTATCCATTACCTCTTCAGTCAACATCTTTGTTCTTAGACAAAGACCCATGGAAGGAGTCCTTGTCAGGATTTTTACCAGAATCTGGACAAGACAAAAAAAGACTTACCCCATTGGAAGACCAGAAGGACAAGGTTGGGTTTTGTGTCAGGAAATGCATTGGTCATTCCAGCACTCTCTAATGCTAGTTTCAATGGCTTTATAAAGCTAAACCCACAATTACATCATACCACACACAGGCTGGTGGCCTAAAATCCAAAATGGTTAGTTCCATTGATTCCAACAATTTGTTACTTGTTGTAAAACAGTGGAACTTCTAAAGCTACCAGTGAGGCTGCCTGAGAACATTTTCCCAGCAGGATTGTTTAGTTGGGGCAGCAGTTGGGTAAAACTCAGGAAAAACAGAGTCACTTTGGACAGTTCAATAACAGACTCTGTACTATTTTCTACACATCTGAAAAATTGCACACATTTCTAAATACCTAGGTGTGAAACCATTGGAAGAAACTAACCTCACAAATGAGTTTCTTTCATGTCACTTACACTCATGTTGAAGAAAGTGACCCCATCAGAGTTCTCTGTGTTTGAAGAAGATATCTTCTAAAGAATTTCTTTTTCACACTCAGTAATAAGGATTTAAAGTGCATGCCCTTTGTGGATATATATATATTCAAAGATTAAAACTGTCTGTAGCTAGGAGTAATTTGTTTAATAAGCTTTCCAAATTCTGTGGTTTCAAAATTTTTTGCTTTACTTTGCAATTTGATATTTTTTGGTATTATTTTGGAGGTGTGTATTCTCGAATATTATTAAAGGACCAGCCTGAATAATATTCTTCCCAGGGCCCCAGATGAGAAACTATGAATGGCAAGAATTTTCAGGAAATGAATCTAAGTACGCCACACTCTTTATCCGTCTAATTTATTCCTCTGGGATAAAATCCTATTGTAGTTGGAAGTTTTCCTGTGTTCCAGCTGGCCGGTGGTTGGGACAAATCTCTCCCACTCGTGTCCCCCAAGTAAGCACACAGAGGCTTATGTTAATTATAACTGCTCAGTCATTAGCTCAGGCTTATTACTGACTAGCTCTTACACTTAAATTAACCCATAATTCTTATCTACGTTTAGCCACGTGGCTTGGTACCTCTTCTCAGTTCTGCCTTCACATCTTGCCTCCTCTGTGTCTGGCTAGCAACTCCTGACTCAGCCTTTCTCTTCCCAGAATTCTCCTCTGCTTATCCTACCTATACTTCCTGCTTGGCTACTGGCCAATCAGCATTTTATTTATCAACCAGTCAGAGCAACACATTCACAGCATACAGAATGACATCACCCATCGTCCTATCTACACACCTTCAGTTCTGTTCTCATGCCTAGCTCCTTTCTTGCCTGATTTCTCTCTACCTTTATCTGCTGTCCCCTCTAAGTTCTAGCTTAATTCTCTGATCTCTTAATTCTGCCCCATCTAGGTTCTTCTCATCTCAGCCTCAAGTTCTCTAGTCAAAATCCTCCTTATCCCTCTCCATTCTCCATCCAAGTCTCTGAGGTACTCAGTTATAAGTAATAGTAATAGTAATCCTCTCCCTCCAGCCAGGTCACCAGACTTGAATTCTTATAGGGTCATATAGGCAGACAAGAATTTTCCACAGGCAGTGACTGTTAGGCTTTCTTTTACAACACAAAAAGGGAGTGGTAAAGGAGGAGGTCAACTGAGAGCTAATGATAGGTTACTATATCAAGAAAAGGGGATTTATGTGCTCAGTCTACATTCTTTGAAGTGGTTAGGTAAGAAGTTATGATACTACAATGTTAGTAAGGCTGTATAAGAAAGGAGGATCTCACCTCAAATTGCATAAGAAATAAAGCTATCTGCCTGACCTTGGAGACAGGTGTTGTTTCAATAAGGGTGTTACCTTAGTCTAGGAGAACATTTGCCTTGGATGCTTGATAGGTATTTTAGATAAATACACTGTTAGGAGTTCTTAGAAGCACACAAGAAAATCGTTTTAGGAACTAGCTCATATATATACAAAAGCTAAAATATCACTAAGACTTCTTAAGCCATGGCTTAATATTTGGAAGTATTTGTGTTAATAGCTGGATTTCATTACATTTTCATGTGGTTTGCAGAAGTATATAGCCTATACTCACTTGTTATGCATCCCCTGTATATTTTGGTGGATGGATAAAACACATTGATAAAGTACATAAGGACAGTGTAAGATTACAAACTATCTAAGAGCTGTTTTCATGCCTTTTTCCTTGTCTCTCTATTTAGTGCTCAATAGCTGTTTCCTCTTGTAAATGAATAAATCTTACAAATACATAATCTTATTGCCTGGATATGGTGCCCTACTCCACTGATCCCAGCACTTAGGAGGCAGAGGAAGGTGGATCTCTAAGTTTGAAGTTAGCTTGGTCTAGATAGTGAGTTCTGGGACAGCAGAACTACCTTGTCTTGAAAAAGCAAAAACAAAGAAAAAAGGAAATTGTGGCGAAATGTTGTTAGTACTCTAAAAAATAAAGCTTGCCTGAAGATCAGAGGACAGAGCTAGTCACTAGAGGCCAGGCAGTGGTGACACACACCTTTAATCCCAGCACTTGTGAGGAGGAAGCAAGAAGATCAGGAGTTCAAGGCCACCCTGGGTTACATGAGATAGAATCTGTCTAAAAGAGAAACAGCCAGGCAGTGGTGGTGGCTAACACCTTAATCCGAGCACTAGGGAGGTGGAGACAGAAATATAAGGCAGGCGGAGACAGGATCTGGAGCCATTCAGTCTGAGTATTCGTAGAGACAGGATCTCTCCCCCTTTCTGGCTGACAATTAAGTAGAGGTAAAAAGTTTCTCTAGTGGCTGGCTCCTTTACTGATCTTTCAGCATTTACCCTGGTATATGGCTGGGTTTTTGTTAAGACCAATTAGGATTTGTACTATAGGAAATAAGTCATTTTATCTATCTATTCATTGAAAAATATGTTGTCTCAGCAAAATTACTGTAATTCACAGGTGAACCTGAAGTTTTTTTCTAATCATGCCTCAATATGTTTCAGTTATATGATTTCTTGTCATCCAAATAAAACATAAATTACTGTCCCAAATTTTCGAGCTATAAACTTAATTTTTTTGTGGACCATCTTGTGCAGAGCATATCTTTTGTACCTTCCAAAATAAAACTCTATGTGGAAGATAAAAGTTTTGTATTTTGACACAATCACAATTAACTTTCTTTTCCAGGTTTGGATACATTATAATTTCATGGGTGTCTGGACATATACATTTCTATTCTTTAAGGGGCTTATTTCTGCTAGTAAAATGCTCTTACAACTTACTTAGCTATTAAAACTTTAATAATATGCCATTATGTCTATATTCTATTTGGTTGTACCCTGTTTCTAGTAAGAATATAGTTTATTCCTACCTACAATATTATATCTTTTATGCTCACTGCCTATCAGTTTTGAAATGTTCTATAGTTTCTATTGATGCTTCAATATGTATGAGTAAATATCTCCATATAAAAGTAAGCATTAGAATATTAGAATATTTCTTAGCTTTTGTTTATATCTCAACTTTTGCTCAACAGGAATAACAACCAATGATTATAACATTTACAACAAGACCATTGATTGTAACTCACTACATATTCAACGCCAGAGAATTCATACAAAGGAAAAACCCTACAAGTGTAAAGAATGTGGTAAGGCCCTTAGTTCTCGCTCAACACTTTCTATACACCAGAGACTTCATACTGGAGACAAACCCTACATGTGTACAGAATGTCATAAGACCTTTAATACTCGCTCGTCACTTTTTATACACCAGAAAAATCATACTGATGAGAAATCCTACAAGTGTGAAGAATGTGGCAAATCATTTTACTATCCTTCAATGCTGAAGCAACATCAAAGAATTCATTCTGGAGAGAAGCCCTACAAGTGTGAAGAATGTGGAAAAAGGTTTTCTTATTCTCTACGCCTTCAGGTACATCAAAGAATTCATAGTGGAGAGAAACCATACAAGTGTGAAGAATGTCACAAAGCCTTTCGTAAATACTCAGCCTGTTGGAGACACATGAGAGTTCATATTGCAGAGAAATTCTACCAGTGTGAAATGAGTAAACAGGGATTTAGTAAACCTGCTTTCCTCATTGGGAACAGGGCAGTTCATTCTGCAGAAAAAGCCTACAAGTGTGAAGAGTGTGGCAAGTGTTTTTGTTCATCTTCATCCCTTATTCGACATCAAACAATCCATTCTGAAGACAATCCCTACAAGTGTGCAGAATGTGGCAAAAGGTTTTCCTCCTTTTCACGCCTTCAAGAACATCAGACAGTCCATACTGGAGAGAAACCACACAAGTGTGAGTTGTGTGCCAAATGTTTTTGCTCATCTTCATCCCTTAGACGACATCAAGCAATCCATTCCGAAGACAATCCCTACAAGTGTGCAGAGTGTGGCAAAAGGTTTTCCTACTTTACAAACCTTCAAGAACATCAGACAATTCATACTGGGGAGAAATCATACAAGTGTGATGAGTGTGGCAAATGTTTTTACTTATCTTCATCTCTTCGCCGACATCAAGCAATTCACTCTGAAGACAATCCTTACAAGTGTGAAGAGTGTGGCAGATGTTTTTCATCATCTTCATCCCTTAGGCGACATAAACAAAAAAAGAAAATTCATTCTGAAGACAATCCTTAAATCCTTAAAAGTGTGGGGAATTTGACAAAGACTTTGTTAATCTTTATATCCTTACTCAACACATGATAGTTCATACCAGAGAGAAATCCTAAAATGTCTTAAAAAGTTTATTTGTTCAACCCTTAAAACACATCAAATGATTCATTCTGACTACAAACTCTTTGAGTGTATGAAGTGTCGTAAAAATCTTTGCTAACACTTCAGATCTTTTCCAACTCAAATAAATACATAGTAGAGAATATTGTTAGTTATTTTTGAATGTCAACAGGAACATATACCTTATAATAGCAAAAATGCTAAGAACATCATCAGAGAACAGTAGAGACTTCTCTTTGCTGTAACCTCCAACAGGTTGTTCAAGCAGTGTGTTAGAAACATGCCTTGACTAATGAGTCTCTTTCTTCTGTAACTATAAATGTTCCATGAAACCTTTACCATGTCCTGAAATTGTCCACGGGGTACCTGGAATCTGAGATCTGGGCTGTGTCATAGTTACTGTTGTTTTTCCCAATGGAGTCATCCAAGCTCCTGTAATATCTCCCCTTGGTGTGTAAGAATCTCTGTCTCTGAGCTAGCAGGTTTTCACCCAGCATCTGGCTGGTAAATAAAAGGTAAAATAAAAGGCTAGAGAGTTAGTTAAAACTACAGGAAGGCTCTTCCAGTCTTAGGCCTCAGCGGCAAGGCTGCAGCTGCAGAGACGCAGTCATCAGCTGAGGCAGAGATGGCATCAGGTGCAGCTGCTGTGCCTCAGATAAAAAACAACAGTGCCCATAGAGCAATAATGACAGGGAAGTTATGAGAACAACCAATCACTTTCTGGTTGGATTTAAAGCATATTCCACAAATAATAACTGATGTGATGCTAATTTGGTGATATACTTTTGCCTGGCTAGATGATAAGCCCTAGGGAGAATTGAATGCTGTTATTCTAATAAGTGGATACTAACTAAATGAACCCAAGTTCTCATCTTTATTCCCACAGAGTCAGGATCCCAAGTTCTCATCTTTATACCCACAGAGTCAGGCACCTCTCCACACCCACCAGAAAATATTGTGTGGTAGATGGAGAATAATACACAGATGCAAACTGGTTGAAGTGTAGGGAATATTAGCCTGTGGAGGGCCCTACTCTAGAAGTGACACCTGTATCACACAGTGTAAAAGAGGTCCCTTGTTGGGAACTGTACGGCCTAGTTTTGGATCAGCATATGACTACCTGTACCTTGGGTTTCCTCAGAGCAGGCACCTGTGAAAATGCACTCTCACTTGGCAAGAACCAGTAGTCCACAGGACAGCATAGGAATTTGCAAAATTTGTGCAGCTTACAGACTCTTGCAGGCTCTTTTCCTCTCATTATATTGGTGATTCTTTGGGCAGTTTTTAGTTTTATGTTGTCAGTCACACATGCAGCAACTGTAATTTTCCCTGGAAATTCTGTTCCTTTTTCAAATACTTTGCCTTAAGATTCAGCAGGTGGTTATTGCTTCTTAAATCCCTTATCTGGAATTACTAATTACAATTCCCAACCCTGGAAACTTTTCTGACTCAATGAAGATAGTTAGGTACATATGAGAAAACAACCTTTGGAAAATTAACCATGTTTCACAGTTTGGGAAAGGAGAACAGAGCGTGTGTACACAGACATGGTGCCAACTGTTGAGAGTAAGTTCCCTGGATAGCAAGCATAGAATTGTTGGTAGGATCTCGTATGCCCCCGGAGGAAAAAATACAATGCCAAATGTGGGATGTAGAACTTATATTGGTGGAAGAAGTATGGTATAGTGAGATGGGACAAGAGTGCCTTATCAAGATCAGCCTTTTACGGAGAGATTGAGATATGGGACCTGCTTGTAGAAAAGGAAGCTGTATAAAAATACATCTTGCAGACATGAAAGAATTGTCTGGGTTTGAATATTGTTGTCCTTAAAGCATTGTGCCCAGGCCTATTGCTTTTTAACTTTGTAATCACGAGTAGCTGCCAACTGACATACGTGCTGTGAGAGTGCTGTGTCTCACTCAATATTTAATTAAGCCTGCAAAAATGCTGAACTCTATATCTAGAATAAGGTTATGCAGGGGGTGGAAGGTGTATCTGGGGAAGCATAAAGGGAACAATGGGGGCTTTCATAATGATCACAATGTATTCCTTAAATTGTGATGTATTTCTTAAAGTCAAAAATAGAAGCCAATAATGTAACCCTGGTAAGAGAAAACTCTGTTTAAGTATAAATAAAGGCAACCTGAGCTATTTGGGGCCACTTGAGTGTAATCCACTTGGTGATCAGAAGTTTTCCTTGTACTGATACCCCTTCCCTGTCTCAGGACATGAACTCTAGCCAAGGCTGGACCTGAACCCTAGCCAAGGCTGGACCTCGGCAGAGTGGCACCATGAACAGGGACCTGAAGTCGGTATGTATTGGGACTGAAGGGGATAGGATCCTGTCTAAGGGTGCTGCAGACCTGCCAGGAGAGCCCCTGGTTTATGGAGGGACAGGTAATCAAAAACTTGAGAAGTGAGTGCCCTGTCCCAACAGAAATGGGACAGTGTGGTTCAAAGGAACCTGCTCTTTACATAGATATTTTTAAGCATATGGTTAAAGCCAGAGCTTTAAAAGTTTCAACTACTCAAATAACAGTATATTCTGCTATGGGATAATGCTTTTGTACACTGGTTTAATAAAACACTGATTGGCCAGTAGCAAGGCAGGAAGTATAGGCAGGATAAGCAGACAAGGAGAATTCTGGGAAGAGAAAGGCTGAGTCAGGAGATGCCAGCCCGCCGTCCAGGGAGCAGCATGTAATGACCCACAGGTAAAGTCACAGAACACGTGGTGACATAGATTAACAGAAATGGGCTGAGTTTAAGTGTAAGAGCTAGTCAGTAGTTAGCCTGAGCTAATGGCCAAACAGTTATAAATAATATTAAGCCTCTGTGTGATTATTTTATAAGCAGGACATGGGACTGCAGGGCCCAGGCAGGACCAGAGAAACATCTAGCTACAGAGCTCTAGGAAGAAGAAAGTCTCACCAGGGAGACTCCAAGGGAACAAGACATGCAGGAGGAGAGGTAAAAACAAGTCATGTGGCAACATGTAGATGAATAGAAACAGATTAATATAAGTTATAAGAGCTAGTGAGACAAGCCTTAGCTATGGGCTGAGCTTCCCTAATTAATAATAAGTCTCCATGTCATTTTTTTTTTTTTTTTTTTTTTTTTTTTTTTTTT